>JBAIAC010000707.1:0-72895 GCA_037349315.1 Chelydra serpentina
CCAGCCAGGGGCCCCAGACCGCCCCAGAGCCCAGCCCCCAGCCAGGGGGCCCCCAGACCCCCCCCAGAACCCAGACCCCCAGTCAGGGGCCCCAGACCCCCCCCCCCAGAGCCCAGACCCCAGCCAGGGGACCAAGACCCCCCCCCCCGAGCCCAGACCCCAGCCAGTGGCTCCAGACCCCAGAGCCCAGCCCCCAGCCAGGGGCCCCAGACCCCCCCAGAGCCCAGAAATGGGCCCCAGACCCCCCAAGAGCCCAGACCCCCAGCCAGGGGCCCGAGACCCCCCCCCAGAGCCCAGGACCCCCAACCAAGGGCCCCAGACCCCAGCCAGGGGCCCCAGACCCCCCCCAGAGCCCAGACCCCCAGCCAAGGGCCCCAGACCCCCCCCAGAGCCCAGACCCCCAGCCAGGGTGCCCCAGACCCCCCCAGAGCCCAGACCCCCAGTCGGGGGCCCCAGACCCCCCCCCCAGAGCCCAGCCCCCAGCCGGGGCCCCAGACCTCCCCCAGAGCCCAGCCCCCAGCCGGGGGCCCCAGACCCCCCCCAGAGCTCAGCCCCCAGCCAGGGGCCCCAGACCCCCCCCAGAGCTCAGCCCCCAGCCAGGGGCCCCAGACCCCCCCAGAGGCCAGCCCCCAGCCAGGGGCCCCAGACCCCCCCAGAGCCCAGCCTGGGGCCCCAGACCCCCCCAGAGCCCAGCCCCCATCCAGGGCCCCAGACCCCCATCCAGGGGCCCAGACCCCCCCAGAGCCCAGCCCCCAGCCTGGGGCCCCAGACCCCCCCCAGAGCCCAGCCCCCAGCCAGGGGCCTCATACCCCCCCCAGAGCCCAGACCTCCAGCCAGGGGCCCCAGACCCCCACCAGAGCCCAGCCAGGGTCCCCAGACCCCCCCAGTTCCCAGCCCCCAGCCAGGGGCGCCAGCCCCCCCCAGAGCCCAGCCAGGGGCCCCAGCCCCCCCAGAGCCCAGCCCCCCACAGAGCCCAGACCCCCAGCCAGGGGCCCCAGAGCCCCCCAGAGCCCAGCCCCTAGCCAGGGGCCCCAAGACCCCCCCAGAGCCCAGACCCCCAGCCAGGGCCCCCAGCCAGGGGACCCAGACCCCCCCAGAACCCAGACCCCCAGCCAGGGACCCCAGACCCCCCTGCAGAGCCCAGACAGGACCCCAGATACCCCCTGAGCCCAGACCCCCAGCCAGGGGACCCAGACCCCCACCCCCCGAGCCCAGACCCCCAGCCAGGGGCTCCAGACCCCCCCAGAGCCCAGAGCCCAGCCAGGGGCCCCAGACCCCCCCAGAGCCCAGCCCTAGCCAGGGGCCCAAGACCCCCCCCCAGAGCCCAGACCCCCAGCCAGGGCCCCCAGCCAGGGGCCCCAGACCCCCCCCAGAACCCAGACCCCCAGCCAGGGACCCCAGACCCCCCCCGCAGAGCCCAGACAGGACCCCAGATACCCCCTGAGCCCAGACCCCCAGCCAGGGGCCCCAGACCCCCACCCCCCGAGCCCAGACCCCCAGCCAGGGCCTCCAGCCAGGGGCCCCAGACCCCCCCCAGAACCCAGACCCCCAGCCAGGGACCCCAGACCCCCCCCCGCAGAGCCCAGACAGGACCCCAGATACCCCCTAAGCCCAGACCCCAGCCAGGGGCCCCAGACCCCCACCCCCCGAGCCCAGACCCCCAGCCAGGGGCTCCTGACCCCCCCAGAGCCCAGAGCCAAGCCCAGGGGCCCCAGAACCCCCAGAGCCCAGCAAGGGGCCCCAGACCCCCCCAGAGCCAGCCCCCAGCCAGGGGCCCCACACCCCCCAGCCAGGGGCCCAGAGACCCCCCCAGAGCCCAGTCCCCCAGCCAGGGGCCCCAGAACCCCAGCCAGGGGCCCCAGACCCCCCCAGAGCCCAGACCCCAAGCCAGGGACCCCAGACCACCCCCCAGAGCCCAGACAGGGCCCCAGACCCCCCCAGAGCCCAGACCCCCAGCCAGGGGCCCCAGACCCCCCAGAGCGCAGACCCCCAGCCAGGGGCCCAGAGCCCCCCAGAGCCCAGCCCCTAGCCAGGGGTCCCAGACCCCCCCAGAGCCCAGCCCCTAGGCCAGGGGCCCCAGACCCCCCCCCAGAGCCCAGCCCCTAGCCAGGGGCCCCAGACCCCCCCAGAGCCCAGACCCCAGCCAGGGGCCCCAGACCGGCCCCCCCCGAGCCCAGACCCCCAGCCCAGGGGCCCCAGACCGCCCCCAGAGCCCAGCCCCCAGCCAGGGGCCCCAGACCCCCCCAGAGCCCAGCCCCCAGCAGGGGCCCAGACGCCCAGCCAGGGGCCCCAGACGCCCCCCAGAGCCCAGACCCCCAGCCAGGGGCCCCAGACCCCCCAGAGCGCAGACCCCCAGCCAGGGGCCCAGAGCCCCACAGAGCCCAGCCCCTAGCCAGGGTCCCAGACCCCCCCAAGCCCAGCCCCTCGCAGGGGCCCCAGACCCCCCCAGAGCCCAGCCCCTAGCCAGGGGCCCCAGACCCCCCCAGAGCCCCAGACCCCAGCCAGGGGCCCCAGACCCGCCCCCCCCGAGCCCAGACCCCCAGCCAGGGCCCCAGACCGCCCCAGAGCCCAGCCCCAGCCAGGGGCCCAGGACCCCCCAGAGCCCAGCCCCCCAGCCAGGGGCCCCAGACGCCCAGCCAGGGGCCCCAGACGCCCCCCAGAGCCCAGACCCCCAGCCAGGGGCCCCAGACCCGCAGCCAGGGGCCCCAGACCCCCCCGAGCCCAGACCCCCAGCCAGGGCCCCCAGCCAGCGGCCCCAGACCCCCCCCCCAGAGCCAAAGACCCAGCCAGGGGCCCCAGACCCAACCAGAGCCCAGACCCCCAGCCAGGGGCCCCATACCTCCCCAGAGCCCAGACCCCCAGCCAAGGGGCCCCAGACCCCCCCCAGAGCCCAGACAGCGCCCCAGACCCCCCCCCCAGAGCCCCAGACCCCAGCCAGGGGACCCAGACCCACCCCCCCCGAGCCCAAACCCCCAGCCAGGGGCTCCAGACTGCCCCCAGAGCCCAGCCGCCAGCCAGGGCCCCAGACCCCCCCCAGAGCCCAGCAAGGGGCCCCAGACCCCCCCAGAGCCCAGCCCCCAGCCAGGGGCCCAGACCCCCAGCCAGGGGCCCCGAGACCCCCCCCCCCGAGCCCCGAGCCAGTGGCCCCAGACCCCAGCCAGGGGCCCCAGACCCCCCCAGAGCCCAGACCCCAAGCCAGGGGCCCCAGACCACCCCAGAGCCCAGCCCCCAGCCAGGGGCCCCAGACCCCCAGACCAGGGGCTCCAGACTGCCCCAGAGCCCAGCCCCCGCCAGGGGCCCCAGACCCCCCCAGAGCCCAGAAATGGGCCCCAGACCCCCCCAGAGCCCAGACCCCCAGCCAGGGGCCCGAGACCCCCCCAGAGCCCCCAGACCCCAGCCAGGGGCCCCAGACCCCCCCCAGAGCCCAGACCCCCAGCCAGGGGCCCCAGACCCCCCCCAGAGGCCAGCCCCCAGCCAGGGGCCCCAGCCCCCCCAGAGCCCAGCCCCCAGCCGGGGGCCCCAGACCCCCCCCAGAGCTCAGCCCCCAGCCAGGGGCGCCAGCCCCCCAGAGCCCAGCCAGGGGGCCCAGCCCCCCCCCCCACAGTGAAAGCCGCCCATGGGGGGAGGGGAGACAATGGGGGGAGGCGCAGAGACCTGCTCAGGGATGGGGGGGCGGGGGGGCACCCTGGGTGCGGCTCGTGGCTCTCTGGGGAGAAAGGGGGGCGGGGCGGGGGGTCCCCAGGGCCGGGGGCAGCAGTAAATCCGAGCGAGGGTCTAAGCCCCCCACTCCCTTCTCTCCCCCTCCTCGGGGGTCACCCCCCTCCCGATCTGCGCATGCCCAGAGCCGCGAGACACAAAACTCTTCAACGGCGCGTTCGCAACGTCACTTCCGTTCCCTTCAGGAGCGCCAGGAACTACATCTCCCAGCGTGCCCCGGGAGCCGCTTCCGCCCTCTTCAGCGCAGCTCAGGGAGGGTGTTAACAGCTGTTACTGCGCATGCTCAGTGCTGGTGCCAGGGAGGCGGGAGAACAAAGCCCAGAGCCCAGGGGCGGGGCAGCTGCTGGGGGCGGGGCTTTGTCTCCATTCTGAGCGGGGGGCGGGGCTCTGGAACTGCTCGGGGGCGGGGCAGCGCCTGGGGGCGAGGCTCTGGCACAGCGGGGTCGGGGCAGCGCCTGGGGGCGGGGCTCTGGCTCCATTGGGAGCCGGGGGCGGGGCTCTGGCACTGCTCGGGGGCGGGGCAGCGCCTGGGGGCGGGGCTCTGGCTCCATTGGGAGCCGGGGGCGTGGCAGCGCCTGGGGGCGGGGCTCTGTCACAGCCCGGGGGCGGGGCAGTGCCTGGGGGGGGGGCTTCTGCACAGCCCGGGGGCGGGGCAGCTCCTGGGGGGCGGGGCTCTGGCACAGCCCGGGGGCGGGGCAGCGCCTGGGGGCGGGGCTCTGGCTCCATTGGGAGCCGTGGGCGGGGCAGCGCCTGGGGGCGGGGCTCTGGCTCCATTGGGAGCCGGGGGCGGGGCAGCTCCTGGGGGCGGGGCTCTGTCACAGCCCGGGGGCGGGGCAGTGCCTGGGGGCGGGGCTCTGGCAAAAGCCCGGGGGCGGGGCAGCGCCTGGGGGCGGGGCTCTGGCACAGCCCGGGGGCGGGGCAGCGCCTGGGGGCGGGGCTCTGGCCCCATTGGGAGCCGGGGGCGGGGCTGAGCAGCAGCTCCCTGGGGGGTCCCGTGTTTGCGGCAGCGCTGGAGCCGCCGGGGCGATCGCGGAGCTGCTGGGCTCAGCTGCAGCCGGGCTCGGCCCCCGGCCCCGGTCCCGCCGGGACCCGGGTGGGGACAGAGCCTGGGGCCGGGGGGTTCCCCTGTGTGGGGCCGGGGCGGCGGGGGGACGAGCCGGAGCTGCGGGCGGGGGAAGGACAGTGGGACACGTGGGGGTGGAGCGTCCCTGGGAGCCAGGAAAGTCCAGGGGGAGAAGAAAGTGTCTGTGTGTGTGTGTGTGTGTTACTGTGTGTGTGTGTGTGTGTGTCAGTGTGTGTGTCAGTGTGTGTGTGTGAGTCGGTGTGTGTGTGTCCGTGTGTGTGAGTCGGTGTGTGTGTGTCATTGTGTATCTGTCAGTGTGTGTGTATTGTGTGTGTGTGTCAGTGTGTGTGTGTGTGTGTGTTTGTTTGTTACTGTGTGTGTGTCAGTGTGTGTGAGTCGGTGTGTGTGTGTCATTGTGTATCTGTCAGTGTGTGTGTTACTGTGTGTGTGTCAGTGTCTGTGTGTGTCAGTGTCTGTGTGTGTCTGCGCTCTATTTGCATCCTTCTGCCACGTCCCATCTCACACACTGATCACAATTCTCTCTCCGCTTCTTCCCTTTTGCTCTCCCCTCACCACATGTGGCTACCAGAAATCCCACAATGACGGACTCTCCCGTCTCTTCTTTTGCCCCATTTTCTCCATCAGTCTCCAATGGCCATTCAATTCTCCCCAGATTTGGGATGTTCCCCCCCCCAGTTTATCTGCAGCCCTTTGTCCTCGTTCGGGTGGGGAATTGCTGCCCCGAGTCACTCCCCGAAGGGGGTCGGGGTTGGGGGGGCTGTTTGGGGAGCCCCGAGACGTGGTGCCTCCGGGGTGGCGATGGGGCGGCTGTTCTCTGCCAGCAGCAGGGCTTGGCCGGGGCCCAGGAGGGAACAGGGGAGCCCGTGTCCCCTATGGAGCCTGCCCAGCCCCTTTGCTTCTGCTCCTTTCTAGCGTTTCCTTCACAGACTGTATTACTGGGGAGGCTGGAAAATGTCTCTGGGCTGAGCCCCGGCAGGAGGGGCCAGGTCCCCACTGCAGTAAAGAGATGACGCGTTTCCCCAGCATGGCAGAATGTCGGGTTGTGTCTGCAGGGAAAGGGCCTGGGGGGATCGTGACGTGAAATTAACTAAACCCTGTTCTGCAACCTCCACAACTTTCTCTTCTCGCCCTGCCAGGCTGCAGAGTGACGTCCATGTTTCGCTCCAGCTCATCCCCGCCTCCCATGGGACAGGGAAGGGAAATGGCTGCAGAGGAGTCAGTTCAGGTAGGGATTATCAGGGGGTTGCTGGTGGGTTCCTGCAGGAGGAAGAGGGACAGAAATACACGGAGATGGGAAGATTTGAACAGTCTGGTCTGGAGGCTGGAGCCAGGGCAGGAAATTCACAGGATGGAGACTGGGAGGAGGCCTGGGTGGGGCAAACCTGCTGGGAGATGTTTAATAAGTGGCCTAGATTCTAGCAACGGACCCATGAGGTTGGAAGGTGGAAATGCCCTAATTTGTGGAACAGGAAACAACCCACCTAGGTGGGGCTGGGAAAATGGAGCAGATCCCAGTGCTGGAGCCTGACCTGAGTAACCAGCGGCTGCTCTGAGATCTAGATCTAGGGGGGCACCCACCAATTAGGCTTAAGGAGGGTTCTTCAGCTTTTTTTGTCTGAGCCCCCTCAACACGCTATAACCCCCCCCAGGGCCCTGCATTGGCATGTTTCTCTGCATATAAAAGCCAGGGCTGGCATTAGGGGGTGGTAACCAGGGCAAGTGACTGGGGCCCCATGTGACAGGCCCCCCGCAAAGCTAATTGCTCATAGTTGGCTTCAGCCCCTGGGGGCAGGGCTCAGGACCCAGCCTTCCAGCCCCATGCAGGGAGGTTTCATCTTTCTGCCTCAGGCCCAATGCGAGTCTAACACTGGCCCTGCTTGGAGGACCCCCTGAAACCTGCTTACAGCTCCCCAGAGGTCCAGGGACTCCTGCCTTAGGGGATATGCCCCTCCCGCCGTATCCAGCTCCAGGGCTGGCTTTGGAGAAAATGGCACCCTGGGCAACTTATATTTTGGTGCCCCCCCCCCCCCATCATCCCTGGCCCTCATGAGCTCCCCACCATCCCCTCCAGGCCCCGATGCCTCCCTCCGGTGCTTACTTTGTATTGAAGAGCGGCCGGAGCTCAGCCCCAGCACAAATGAAGCCCTGCAGGCGGCCTGATAGCAGTGGCTGCTGACAAGTGCCCAGCTCTGAAGGCAAAGCCACCGCCAGCAGCAGCGCAGAGGTAAGGGTGGGCCTGGTATGTGGTGTACTGTGCAGCCTTTTCTTTTCTTTTAAGTGCCTGTTGTAATGTGGTGTTACACCGCCCTGGGTCCGCCTCTGCTGGCTACAGTTCCAACTTAACAGAGTGAAAGTCACCTCGGCTACTCGCTTCACATGTATCGTCCAGGAACACACAGACCAAGGGCAGTGACCACACAGACATTCACACGTACAAGGTCTAGTCTGTTTGACCCATTTTATGAAAGTTACAATTAAAGTTCTGAATCCCCAAGCATAGAGAAATTCTATAAAGCCCTATGCAAAAGTTACAAATCTAGTTCTACTCCCATCCTTAGCAATAGTGGTAGGGTCTGATGAGTCTCTCATGGCTTGATCATCAGTAGAGGGATGATTCCTGCTGGAGTATTCCATAGAGAGCTTAATTTTCCCGCTCCGGGCACCCCCTTTTTAGAATGTGGTTCTGATTAGACCTCATTAGCATTGACGCACATTTGGAAACAGAGGTTCCTTTACAGAATGTTTTAAATTTAAAATGAATCTTCCAGCTAATTAGACCGGAAGTACCAAGAAGTAATAACAATAATTGAAGTGTCTCTTGTGGGGTGAGTGTGTGTGTTGGGAGAGTGTGAAAGAGACACATTGTGTGTGTGAGATACAGTGTGTGTGTGTAGCGGGGAGGAGTGTGAGACACAGCACACTGTCACTTTACGCACAGCAGCACTCACTAGTCTGAAGGCTCGTTCAGACAGCAGCAGCGACCAGCAGCTCCCACTCCTGACCCAGAGGCAGCAGCGCAGACTCTTGTCCCCCCACCCCTCAGCTCAGCAGAGACTGGGTACAGGGGCAGGAGGATGGGCCCACCCCGACATCAGCAACCCCCCCTGCACAGCACACAGGTGGATCCTGGGAGCAGCTTGGCCAGGGGCAGCTCCCAGTGGGGGGAGGGGGCAGGGCTACAGGAGCAGTGGGGAGAGGAGAGACAGGACACCCCTGCTAGAGGCACCCCCTCAGCAATGTCCCCCTGGACCGTCGCCTAGTCCACCCACCACCAAGGCTGGCCCTGTCCAGCTCCTCACAATGAGAACAGTGTTGAGCTTTCTCCCAGCGAGCTCTCCCTGCACTCTGCTCGGGCCTCCATCTCCCGTATCAGTCTCACGCTAGTAGGTGTGTGATGGATCTGCTGGGAGAGACAAGGGGCTCTCTCTTCGTCCCCTCCCCCTGGTGTTTTCTGGATGCTCTGAGTGGGGTGGGGGTGGGACTCCTGACTGTGAGCCACCCAGAGCTTCCCTTTGATGGTCTCCTCTCCTCCACGAATAGTGGGGCTGTGAGTGGGGCAGCAGGTACTGAGTGTTGGACTCTTGCTCTTTCAGGGGCCGGTGACCTTCGAGGAGGTGGCTGTGTATTTCACCAGGGAAGAGGGGGCTTTGCTGGACCCCGCTCAGAGAGCCCTCTACAGAGCCGTCATGCAGGAGAACTATGGGAATGTGACCTCGCTGGGTAAGGATTCCCGTCCCCTCGGTTCTTGGAAGGGGAAGAGAAGAGAGAAGGTTCACAACACCCCACAATGCAACCTTAACTCTGCCCTGTTTCAGCATCACCCTGACGTGACAATGACACACACACTAGCGCTCGGCTCTCCCCTGCCACAGAACAAGGTGGGAACCAAGCCCAGGAGCAGCACAGCGCAGAGGCCAACATCTGCTCTGTGCTAAGGCAAAACTTGGATCTATGTCCCATGTAGGGAACAGACGCGTCCGGCACCTGGCCGGCACTGAAACTCTGACTCCACACAGACCGGCTCAGACTAGCAACATGACAACTCCCTTTTCCTCACCCCGAGGATTCCTTCGGAGTCATTCCCTTCACTGAGCCCTCGCTGAATCCCGGAGACAACTAGCGCATATGCCACCAGACTGCTGACAATCTCTGTGACAAGTACACACCCTTGTGCACCTTCACCGATACAACCTACAACACTCAGCACGGAAATGAGGGATACTTGGTCCCCCAAGTTCCACACGCACCTCTCTTCATATCCCAGTCCCAGCTCTGCCAAGCTGCTCCAAGGAATCCATCCAGCATCGAATTCTAGCTGCCGATGACACACCGCACACAGCTGGAGGGTATGCAGAGAAATGCTGGTATTCCCATCTGTGGAACACAACACAAACAGTAGCACGTTCTTAGACCTTCTTTATATCTGGGATAGATTTCTAGGTTTTTATCCCAGAAAGGACTATTGGGTCATCTAGTCTGACCTCTTGTATAACACAGGCCACAGAATTTCATCCAGTTACTGCCGTATTGAGCTGAAAACCTTGTGTTTGACTAAGTCATGTTTCAGAAGGTCATCCAGTCTTGACTCAAAGACGTCCTGAGATGGAGAATCTGCTGCTTCTCTCGGTAGTTTGTAAACCTTTGCTTCCGCCTTACTGAGCCATTTCCAGTGCTAGTGTCAACTCCAGGGCTAGGGAAGAGGCAGAGGCAAGGTTATGTTGCAGGCGTGGCAGGTACTGTAACTCTTCATTTCACAGTTATCAGAGGTTTAAGTTTAGCTCCCATCCACATGCTGGAAGGACAGGAGTCAACACTGGGTATTTTAAACTCTGCATTTATCGAGTGTGGGTATTTAATTACCTTGATTTTTTTTCAATGGCTTTTTTCCTTTGCCACTATAATCGTGCCTCCCCATGAGCTTTTGCTGGCATAGCTACGTTGATTTTTCACATCCCTAACTGACAGAACTACCCTGGCAAAACTTTTAAGTACAGATTGGGCAAGAGCATGCGTGTGGATTTTAGGGCACTTTAAAATATTAATGTTTTGTGACCCAACACTTTGGAATCCAATGGCAAATCTTCCAAGAAGAACATCTGCAGAATGGAAGAAAAATGCACAACACACATTGTCTGAGAGGTCGGGCTCAATCTCAAATTCAAGGGTATTGTTCTGGTTCAATGGCCACAGCATATCCCCTTGGGACAACTTTTTACAGTGACAGCAGATTCAGGAAACCCTCTAGCAGTTCAAAGGGATTTAGTCTCGCAGCACGTCTGCATTTCCATGTCATTGACTCACCAGTTTGGCTTGTGCTCTTCTGAAATTCCAAATTCTGCCGTTATTGACTTTTTCAGTCCTGGTTTCCTGCAGAAGCTGAACCCCAATATCCTGAGCACAGAGGGACAGAGTGGGAACTCTTGGAGGGTCTAGTGCACTCAAGGGGCACCTCCCAAGGACTGGTTAAAAGCCAGGGCATTGCACAGATCCTATGGATCCATGACTGTGTCCGTGTGCCTTATGGGGAAAAGATATAAAACAAGAAAAGCATCTAAATGCGTATTTACCATCAGTCCCCTCATCAGTCCGCTTGGGAAACCCTGATCGTTTCCAAAGTGTATTAAAACCTTCCTTAAAAGCTTACCTCTTGGTTATCAGGTCATGACAGTTTGTAGCCCCAAAAGACCCCTCTCAGTCAGCTCAAACTCAGGTGTTTCTCCCCAAGAAGTCTGTCTGTCTTCAGTCTCCCAAAAGAGGTAAAATCAGTCACTGCCCCTTTCTGCGTGGGACAAAGCTTCAAAAGCTGGAGATCTGCATAACCAGCCTTGAGATCTGGCATTCATTACCCCTTAGTGACACCAGATTGCACAGGAAACCCATCCCTCAGCCCTGCCCGGTATCATCTGGCCCATCTCAGCATCATAGTCTGTGAAGTATTCATGCTCTCAAGGGCTGGCTCAAAGATACAGATAACAGTCAGAACTAGGGCCAGTGTTTGCTGGCAATGAAAACAGAGTAATTGACAAACATGAGCAATATATAATCCTTTACAGCCTGAAAGTGCACTGGGGGGAGGGGACAGGAGCCAGCCGTGTGGGGGAGGTGGGGCCCACACACTGGGCATTGAGAGCCTAGAGCCGGCTGTGTGCTGGGGAGATGGGACATGAACCCGCTGTGCGCAGGGGAGATGAGCAGGGGAGAGGGGCTGTGGACGCAGCCGAGAGCAGCTGCGTGCGCCGTCTGCTCTGCAGCATGAGGTGGGAGCCTGGCATCCCCCTTTCAAGGTTCCCCTGGGCAGGGTTCCCCTACCTGCCCAGGGGAAGCTGCACAGTGGTTTTGCTGAACCCAGACTTGCATGAGGAGGGAAGAAATTAGCAGCAAGTCTCAACCGCAGCCAGTCCCCAGCCTCTGCCCTGTGCCCTGGGGAGGAGTCAGGTGTCCCCAGGCAGAAATCTCGGGGCGGCATGACCCTGTGTGCCCTGCCCACACATCACCTCTGCCCCGCACCCTGGGGATGAGTCGGGTGTCTCTGGGCAGAAATCTGGGGGGTTGTGACCCTACATGCCCCACCCACCCTCTGTTCAGCAATTCCGGATATGAAGGATGATTCCAGAAATGAAGAGTAATTCCAGAAAAAAATGCAGTAAAAGCGGCAATTTCCAGAAAACACTGGCCCTAGTCATACCATTAAATACAATAGTTTCAAGAGATATGCCTGTGTTCATCAGATCTGTCACTCTGCCTTCACATAGTTCACTCTGCTGGTGGGTTCTACCTCTTCCCCCATTCTGTGTCTGTCTGGTCTATTTAGATTGTAAATTCTTCAGGGCATGGGCCATCCACTATTCTGGGTTTGTACCTTGCCTAGCACAATTGGGGCCCACTTCTTACTTGGTCCTTAGGCACAAAGGTAATGAATATGATTTATAATAATAACAACTCTCCTGCCACTTTAAGTCAAGGAAGATGGCCTTGGGATATTACTACTTAAAAATGAGCAGGGGTTAAAACCATGGAATATTCCTTGTGACAAGTATCCCACAAATTACACTGACCTCCCTTGTTTTCTTTGCCTTGAGCAGGGTTTCCAGTTTCCAAACCTGATGTGATCTCGCAGCTGGAATGAGGGGAAGAGCCGTGGGTCCCAGACCTCCAGGGCTCTGAGAAAGAAGTGCTCCCGAGAGCTGCCTGAGAACTATCCACAGTGACTCCAAGATCTCTTTCTTGAGTGGTGACAGCTAATTTAGACCCCATCATTGTATATGTAGAGTTGGGATTATGCTTTCCAAGGTGCATTACTTTGCATTTATCAATATTACATTTCATCTGACATTTTGTTGCCCAGTCACCCACTTTTAAGAGATCCTTTTGTAGCTCTTCACAGTCTGCCTGGGTCTTAACTGTCTTTAGTACTTTTGTATCATCTGCTAATGTTGCTACCTCACTGTTTACCCCTTTTCCAGATCATTGATGAATATGTTGAGTAGGACTGGTCCCAGAACAGAGCCCTGGGGAAACCACTATTTACCTCTCTCCATTCTGGAATCTGACCATTTATTCCTACCCTTTGTTTCCTATCTTTTAACCAGTTACCAATCCATGAGAGCACCTTCCCTCTTACCCCGTGCCAGTTTACTTTGCATAAGAGCCTTTGGTGAGGGACCTTGTGAAAGGCTTTCTGATCATCTAAGTACACTCTATCCACTGGATCCCCTTGGTCCACATGCTTTCTGACCCCCTCAAAGAATTCTAGTAGCTTGGTGAGGAATGATTTCCCTTTACTACAACCATGTTGACTCTTCCTCAATAAATTATGTTCACCTCTGTGTCTGACAATATTGTTCTTTATTATAGTTTCAACCAGTTTGCCCAGTTCTGTTCTACGAGCGCTGCTGAGACCGAACACGACGGCCTTCCACGTCTTGTGGGGACATAGGCTGTCCCCACCGAGTCAGGAGAAGTGCGGCTTTTCTGGCAGTAGTGGAAGGGGGGTTGGGCACGCTGGGCTTTGAAGCCTTTTACGGCTCTCCTGTTTTGTTTCCACTTTTCAGCAGGGGGCTGAGCCTGAGGGCAGGTCAGGCCAGAGGGGAATGGCGGGGCAGCCATAAAGAACGCAGCCGACTCCTCGGATGCTGGGACACACGGCAACCAATCAATGCCATTGTATTGTATCACCGTTGGCAAAGCCGCTGTCAGGAGCATCTTCAGCCGTGGAGGCAGTTCCCCGCAGCAGTGGCTAGCCGGGTTTCTGTGGCCGTTATGCATCTGGCTGTAGTGGAAAACAGCCACGAGTCACTAGCAGAGCGGAGCCGGGCGTGGGCTGGGCTGTGGAACCAGGATGGGCCTCGATTCCGTCCTGCTGGTCTCTGGCTGAGGGCAGGCAAAGGGTGTTACTGGGGAAGTGGGAGCAGTTGTGTTTCATGTTCAGGCTTTGGTATCGGTTCCTCCAGGTTTCTCATAAGCACACAGGGACGTTAGCGGACGCTCTCAATGCAGGATTGGCCCAGATACCATAATGTGATGGGGAGGGCATTTTCCTTTTGGTTTTTGGGGGTTTTTTTTTGTGTATTTCCAGTGGCATTTCTGTCTGTGGTTTCATTTTTCTTTGGAGAATGGTGTTTTCTCCTGGATCCGAAATTTAACTAGAAAAAGAAGAAGGCCTCAGGGTGCCAGATGGAGGAGCAGGCTGGGGCTAGGGCTGCTAAGAGAGCCAGAGTAGCAGGTTTTCTGTATTGTTTCCTGCCCTCTTTTTCTTGACTAGTTTCTCTTCTGCACCAAACTTGCTATTTCCTCATGTGAGGCTGGCTAGCTCAGTTGGTTAAACATCTGACTTTTAATCTGAGGGTTCAAGTTCCTGGTAAGGTGTAGGGGGATCATTTCCTCCTGTGGTCTACTTCAAGAAGCAGCTTCTCAGTACTCTCCTTGACATTCTCTTTCTTTTGTTTTCAGGACTTGGGCTTTCCTAGGAAGGGCCATTTACTGCCTGGGACTGAAGAGGCAACTTCCTCAGACACCCACTGGCCTCACAGTTGGGAGGAAGAAAGGCTTCTGGGTGCCGACTTGTTGAGCAAATGCAGGGCTGGCCAGAGAGGCCTTGAGCAAGGGAGGCAAAAAATTGTCCACCCAGGCTCTTCTACACCACAAGTGTGAAGAACACAAGGCTATTATCACCCCCGGTCCCATGGTGTAAGGGCAGCACTCAGGGCTCTGAATCCTGCAATCCGAGTTCAAGTCTCGGTGGGACCTTGGGGCAGCTCTTTCGCCACCTAACACTCCTGGGTGTTCCAAGGCTTCGTCTTGCTCTCTCCAATGACGTGGGAGCCTGTTTTTTACCTGCTCGCTGTTGTGACTTGAGCGCCAGAGGGGACGTTTGATGCAGAAGGCTGGTCCTGCCTGGAGTCCTGTAGGTAGGGGTGCGAGCTCCATTTCCTCTGAGTCCTGAAGCTGGGCTGCAGCCTGGCCTAGGAGGCTGCTCTATTGGTTGACCTACTGCCCAACCTTCTGCTGATGAACCTCAGCCCCCACCCGGGCAGGGTTTGATGCATCACTTAAATGCCAGGACGCTGAGGGATTTCAGCTCCCTTTGTCCAGATGGAACCTTCACCCCACTCCCAACCAGATTCTTGTCCATGGGATCACTGTAGCGGCCTAAAAGCAACTTCAGGGACACAGACCCTGCTCTGAGGGTCACTCCTGCTGTCCTGGAGGTTGCTGGTTCTTTGGGGTCACTTTGCAGCAGAGGCAGATTCTATGTGTGGGGAGAGAGAGTCGTGCCCTGGACTCAGGGTGCGGAGATATACTCAGCCCTCTCCCCTGCATTGGGGGCGTGCTGCCACCCCCTGCTGGAAGGTCATGGTGGTGGGGGGCGCTGTGAGCAGCTCAACTCCTGACCCTGGTGGCAGAAGTGGGGTGGGGAGCTCCAGGTGTTTCTAGGATCTGCTATTTCCACCGGCCTGTAAAGTCCGGCTTTCCCCGGCACATTCACTGTGGTGCAATTGGGTCCCTGTGTCTATGGCTGAACAGCAAAGAATCGCTCCCGGTTTCCCGTCTCTCTGCAGCGTGATTAGCCTGTGTCGGTGGTTAATGAGGTGGATCTAACTGTAGATTGTTATTCATTCCCCACCTTGACAGTTCACACAGTCCCTTTCCCGTGCAGATCTCCAGCACCGCAGTTTTCCCGGTAGCACCAGTTGGGTTTTCCCCGAGGCCCTGAGATTTTCAGGGTCCTTTTTTCCCTTCACCTGGAGTGAACTCAGCTTTTCCCCCATCCCAGACAGTCCATGAAATAACAACAGCAGCGCTAAAGCAAAGGGGAGGGAACATCTCACTGGCAGGGCTGGATGGGCCCAGGGCCCCCTGCTCGTCCGTTGGTTCCATTGCAGAAGAGGACGGGTCCATGGAATTTGACCCCCTGCTTTGCACAAGGGACAGAGACAGATCTTGCTGTTCCTGTGTCTGTGCAAAGAAAATTGTGCTTCTGTCTGAAAGAGAGGTGGGAAATGGCCCTGTCATAAATATGAAGGGAAAGGGGAGAGGGCCTGATGCAGATAAAATCCTCTTACCAGTAAAGGGTTAAGAAATGCAGGTAGCCAGACTGACACCTGACCTGGCTGGCATCTGACCAATAAGGGGACAAGATACTTTCAAATCTTGGGAGGGGGAAAGCTGTGTGTGTGGCTTTTTGTCAGACACGGAGTGGTCTTGGAGTAAAAAGGAACCAGTCATCTTTTCATCAAATCCTCTCTTGTCTAAAGTAAGTTTAGATAGCATAGCGGGTAGATTTCTGTTTATTTTTGCTTGGTACGTTCCCTGTGTGAGAGGGAGGGGTTATTCCTTTTTCTTTTTCTGTAACGTTAAGGGTTTGTCCAGAGGGAGGGGGGATCCCTATGAGTTTGGAAATTGAGTACCCTGTAATTAGTTACCATCCTGATTTTACAGAGATGATTTTACCTTCTTTGTTTTAATAAAATCCTTCTTTTAAGAAGCTGACTGTTTTCTATGGTGTTAAAACCCAGGGGGTGGGTTTTTAGATCACTGTGTAACCAATTGGTTGGGAGATTGTTCTCAAGCTTCCCAGGAAAGGGGGTGTACGGCTTGAGGGGGTATTTTGGGGGGGAGGGAAGTTCAAGTGATTCCTTTCCTGGATTCCTGTTAGACACTTGATGGTGGAAGCGAAAGAAGCATTTCTCAGGGTGCAGGGACCTTTGTACCTTGGGGGTTTTAACCTAAGCTGGTAAAAATAAGCTTAGGGGCTCTGAATGCGGGTCCCCACATCTTTACCCTAGAGTTTAGAGTGGGGAGGGAACCCTGACATGGTGGTAGCTGTGGGATTTATTGAACCAGAGATTTTTTTGAACCAGACACAGGGAGTTTAGAATTTTTTTTCTTCTCTCTGGCTCTTCTCTGTATCTGCTTGGAGCAGGAGGTGGGAGGGGTTGAGCTGCTAGGAGCTAGAGTATCTACATATGAAAGCAGGTAGTTAACCCCTACAGGGAATACCCAAGCAAGTTTTTTTTTCTTTTCTAACTCTCTCCTGTTAAGACAGATTAAAAACAGAAAGGCTAAGATGACTGCCAGTGAAGCAGCTATTAAACTTGAGATAGCTCGGCTACAAGCCGATGAGGAGGAGAAGAAACATGCAAGACTGCTACAACTTAAACAGAAATCTACTCGCTATGCTATCTAAACTTACTTTAGACAAGTGAGGATTTGATGCAAAGATGACTGGTTCCTTTTTACTCCAAGACCACTCCATGTCTGACAAAAAGCCCCACACACAGCTTTCCCCCTCCCCAGATTTGAAAGTATCTTGTCCCCTTATTGGTCAGATGCCAGCCAGGTCAGGTGTCAGTCTGGCTACCTGCATTTCTTAACCCTTTACTGGTAAGAGGATTTTATCTGCATCAGGCCCTTTCCCCTTTCCCTTTATATTTATGACAGGCCCCATGGTGGGACAATATCCTCGGGATTAAGAGCAAAGGACTCAGGCTGAGAACCGATTTAACTCCACTCATCTGGGATTTCACAAATTGTCTTCCATGGAGACACTGGGACCTTGTGACATTGATCCAGACTCAGGGGGTTGGGCTGCTTTAACTCCCTGGCCGGCCGCCACCTCAGCCACCTCTTGCCCCATGGCCTCGGCTCTCGGCCCTCTGCTGATTGCTCCTTGCTGGATTGCCCAGAGCAAAAAGGAAGACGTGTAGGTCTAGCACACAATGGTTTTGATCCATCAGCCACTGGGTTTTGGGCCCAGCCCACTTCTGCTGTGTCCCCCTGCTGGGTCTTCAGCCCCAGCTCCAGCATCCGGCCTAGCGCCCTGTGAGCTCCAGCGCTGGCAGGGAGATGCGCCGGCTGCTCGGAGCAGCCTTGGTAACAGCAGTTTTGTTTCTGTGTGTCTCTGTGGCGCAATGGGTCAGCGCGTTCGGCTGTTAACCGAAAGGCTGGTGGTTCGAGCCCACCCAGGGACGGGAATAATCTCATGTTGCTTCTTAAGGGCCGGTTTAGCTGCCTCAAAGACGCCTCCCAGCAGCTGGTTTCCCAGGGTCCCTGCCCAGCCCCCTGCACCGCTCCCTACCAGGGCCAGAGCTCGCAAGGCACCAGCCTGGAGCCAGGGCCGCTGGGTGCTGCTTACGAAAAGCCAGCGGAGGGACCCAGGGGAACTGTGCTGTGCCCATAACACAGAGGTGGATTAATCAAACCCTCTTCTGCGAGCACCGGGCCTCCCGCTTCCTACCTTGGGCCTGCAAGCGAGGGGGCGGCTTGCACAGCGCCAAGAGTCTCACCTGTGAGGCAGGAGGCAGCTGATGCCCGCAGCCTGCTGGGGAGCTCCCAGAAGTGATTAAGGGACAGAGACTCCTAAGTGCCCAGAGTAACTAGGGTTTGGGGTTCACGAGGCCAGTAAGGGGGTTGCTATGTCGGCCTTGTAACCCTGGGTGTCAGGTTGCTGTGAAGCTTTGATCTAGAGCTCTGATCCCAACGACCGACCAGCAGCCCACAGCCTCCCCCTGGGTCTGCCCCACCTGGTTACTCCTCACAGGCTGACCTGACCCCGCTTCCAGCCCTGGATTCACCCCCAATCACCCTACTGCCACTCAGAGCCACAGACGGGGAGGTGCTGACGGAGGGAGGGGTGACTCTGGGATGGGTTCTTCTCTAAAGATGGCTGCAGAAAGGTGGGGCTCAGCTCTGTCAGCGACCTGCCCAATTGTCTCGGTGACAGGGGATGTGACATTTCTGTAAGGCGCATAAAGGGGGTAATTGGCTTCCAAGCAAATGTGAGGAATGTGCATTCATGAGAGGGAATTTCAATCCCTCCAGCAGTTATACTTTAGGGCACCAGTGTTCTAATGGCTAAGGCATTGGCTTCCTAAGCCAGAGATTGTGGGTTCAAGTCCCATCTGGTGTGAAAAGCTACTTTTTCCTGTACATTGCAAAGAAACATTGGTCTTATTTTCACCAAGGAAGCTGGGAGATGTTGGAACACAAAGTACTGGGTCTTGGGAACAATCCCCCAGAAATGTCGTCTTCCACTCGGCAAATGCTTTCTAGACCCATCAGTAGCAAACAGTTAATACTAGTGTGTGTCTGAGAATGGAGTGAAGGGGAGTGTTTACTCCAACACGTGAATGAACAAAACACCTCTCTACTGGCTCTTTGTCTACAGCAGGCCTGCACAACATGTGGCCCGGGGGCCGCATGCGACCTGCGTGGGCTCACTGTGCGGCCCGCGGGGGATGAGTAGATGGGCTCACTGTGCGGCCCACAATCTGGGACTGTGTCCGTTGGTCCTTTTTGCCGCTTCTCTCTGGGCTGGGGGTTTTCGCAATGCTGCAAAGAGGGTGTTCCCAAAGGACGGTGCTTGCTTCTAACCCCCGAGGCTGTCAGTATGTCTGCTCTTCTCTAGTCAGCCCACTTGACAGGTTTGATTGTCCTTGGTCTGGTTCCCATCCCCTCTCCAAGGGTTGCAGCTGTCGAGGTGCTGCCTTCCACGCCTTCCTCATCCACACCTCATTCATTCAACAGGGCAATTGAATACAAAGTGGGGGGAAGATCTTATTCTACTTCTAGCAAAAAGACAATTTTCTTTTACCGTAATTATACTACCTTAGGGGCCCGCTATAACATATTAGCGAGGTTCAATACAAAGTCATATAAAAGTTATACAAAAATGCATAATGCAGAGATTTATCTACAACTGCATTGACTGACTGTTGTGTTCAGTAATATAGTGACCTCTGGAGGGGTGAAGAGGGGTGTGATGGTGGGGCCGAGCGGGGAGGGGGCAGGTCCTATTTTACTGCTGTGATCTGGTCACCCTATGCGCGCTGGTTCTTTCCCCCTCTACAGGCTTCCAGACCCCAGCGCTGGGGAAGGAGGGGTTGTTTCCGCGGAGCGGGCGGCGCAGGGCTGGGGGGTTTCGGCCCTCAGCTGTTTTCTTTGGAGCAATATGGCCCTCGCCACTTTACGAGTTGTGCAGGCCTGCTTTAGACTTTATGGTCAGAAGAGACCATTAGACCATCTAATCTAACCCCCTGCATCTCACAGGCCTCCTGTGTACCACAATAAGCAAACACATTCCAGAAAGGCCTTGCTATGTTTAGGACTTTGCATTTGGCTCTGGTCAAACTTGTTTCCTTTGAATGGGCCCAGCTTGCCGAATGAGGCAGATCGCTCTGTATCACTGCCCTCTCCTCATCAGTAATTACCACTCTGCCGGTATTTTGTCCCCCACCCATCTTAGCAGCAGTGATTGGATGTTTTCTCCCAATTCACTGATAAAAATTAGTTAAAAAAATTAGTCCTTGAGAGCTTCTTCAGACCCTTAGTACCCAGGACCTGCTCCCACAGCACCGTGAGAAAAGGCCGTCCAGCCCTGCTGGTCCATAGGGGATAAGCACAGAACAAACACACCTTTGGGAGCTGTGTTTTCCACAGGCTCTGACCAACATGTGGGGGTCAGCAGCTTACAAATGCACGACAGACCTGTCGCGTAGACAGGTCCCAACAGTGTCTCAGTTTCCCACCCTGTAAAATGGGGAAAACAAACAAAACCTTGATGAGCTCTATTTGATAGTTGGGGAAACCGAGGCACCCAGGGATGGTGAAGCGACTCGCTCCTGGTCCCAAAGCCAGGAATAGAAACCAGCAGGTCTTCTGATAGCCAGTCCTGGGACCTAGCCCCGGTTATCCTGGCCTCGCTGCTCTAACTTTAGACACGGCCTCCATGTCTTTTCCTCCCTGTCCCTTAACCCCACGTCCCTGCAGAAGAAAGATTTCCTGTTGGCCGGCTGGCTCTAATGCATGTGGATGTCATTCCAAAAGCCGAGCTCTGGCTCAGTCCCATGTTATGGTTGGCTACAGGAACCACTTGGTGACATGCTGGGGCCTGGCTTATACAGGAGGTGCGACTGGATGCACATAATGGTCCTTTCTTACCTTAACATCGATCAATCTCTACAACTAATGCAGAGAAGCAGCAAAATTCGTCGCACATGTGACTGGTTATGACTTATTTACTTGGTCTTAAAAGAGAACAACAAGGACCCGAGTCTCCTCCCTGTCAATAACTCCCTTCTCAGCCAATCCGGGTAGAGACTGAGTGGGGGGAGGCTGAGGGTTCTCACCAGAGAGCCCAAAGGATGGCCCAATTCACCGGTGGGGGTCACTGTCCGAGAACTATTTCAGCCCCACATTTTTGGGTAGACCACCCACAATGGGAGATGCAGAGCACCCCCCACCAGACACACACACACCCCTACACCTCTCCTGGTGGTGGGAGGAGAACAGGGGAAAGGACAAAAGAAGTAAGAGATGAAGAGAAAGGAGGGAACAGTTACAAAGAAGGGCCACTAGGATGATCTGAGGAATGGAAAACCTGTCATAGAATCATAGAATCATAGAATCTCAGGGTTGGAAGGGACCTCAGGAGGTCATCTAGTCCAACCCCCTGCTCAAAGCAGGACCAACCCCAACTAGATCATCCCAGCCAGGGCTTTGTCAAGCCTGACCTTAAAAACCTCTAAGGAAGGAGATTCCACCACCTCCCTAGGTAACCCATTCCAGTGCTTCACCACCCTATTAGTGAAAATGTTTTTCCTAATATCCAACCTAAACCTCCCCCTCTGCAACTTGAGACCATTACTCCTTGTTCTGTCATCTTCTACCACTGAGAACAGTCTAGATCCAGCCTCTTTGGAACCCCCTTTTAGGTAGTTGAAAGCAGCTATCAAATCCCCCCTCATTTTTCCCTTCTGCAGGCTAAACAATCCCAGTTCCCTCAGCCTCTCCTCATAAGTCATGTGCTCCAGCCCCCTAATCATTTTTGTTGCCCTCCGTTGGACTCTTTCCAATTTATCCACATCCTTTTTGTAGTGTGGGGCCCAAAACTGGACACAGTACTCCAAATGAGGCCTCACCAGTGCCGCATAGAGGGGAATAATCACGTCCCTCGATCTGCTGGAAATGCCCCTACTTATATAGCCCAAAATGCCGTTAGCCTTCTTGGCAACAAGGGCACACTGTTGACTCATATTCAGCTTTTCGTCCACTGTAACCCCTAGGTCCTTTTCTGCAGAACTGCTGCCCAGCCATTCGGTCCCTAGTCTGTAGCAGTGCATGGGATTCTTCCATCCTAAGTGCAGGACTCTGCACTTGTCCTTGTTGAACCTCATCAGATTTCTTTTGGCCCAATCCTCTAATTTGTCTAAGTCCCTCTGTATCCTGTCCCTACCCTCCAGCGTATCAACCACTCCTCCCAGTTTAGTGTCATCTGCAAACTTGCTAAGGGTGCAATCCACACCATCCTCCAGGTCGTTGATGAAGATATTGAACAAAACCGGCCCCAGCACCGACCCTTGGGGCACTCCACTTGATACCGGCTGCCAACTAGACATGGAGCCATTGATCACTACCCGTTGAGCACGACCATCCAGCCAGTTTTCTATCCACCTTACCGTCCATTCATCCAGCCCATACTTCTTTAATTTGCTGGCAAGAACACTGTGGGAGATGGTATCAAAAGCTTTGCTAAAGTCAAGAAATAGCACATCCACTGCTTTCCCCTCATCCACAGAGCCAGTTATCTCATCATAGAAGGCAATTAGGTTAGTCAGGCATGACTTGCCCTTGGTGAATCCATGATGACTGTTCCTGATCACTTTCCCCTCCTTTAAGTGGTTCAGAATTGATTCCTTGAGGACCTGTTCCATGATTTTTCCAGGGACTGAGGTGAGACTGACTGGCCTGTAGTTCCCCGGATCTTCCTTCTTCCCTTTTTTAAAGATGGGCACTACATTAGCTTTTTTCCAGTCATCCGGGACCTCCCCCGATTGCCATGATTTGTCAAAGATAATGGCCAATGGCTCTGCAATCACATCGTCCAACTCCTTTAGCACCCTCGGATGCAGTGCATCAGGCCCCATGGACTTGTGTTCGTCCAGTTTTTCTAAATAGTCCCGAACTACTTCTTTCTCCACAGAGGGCTGGTCACCTCCTCCCCATACTGTGCTGCGGAGTGCAGCCGTCTGGGAGCTGACCTTGTCTGTGAAGACAGAGGCAAAAAAAGCATTGAGTACACTAGCTTTCTCCACATCCTCTGTCACTAGGTTCCCTCCCTCATTCAGTAACGGGCCCACACTTTCCTTGACCTTCTTCTTGTTGCTCACATACCTGAAGAAACCCTTCTTGTTACTCCTAACATCTCCGGCTAGCTGCCACTCCAAGTGTGATTTGGCCTTCCTAATTTCACTCCTGCATGCCTGAGCAATATTTTTATACTCCTCCCGGGTCATTTGTCCAATCTTCCACTTCTTGTAAGCTGTTTTTTTGTGTTTAAGACGAGCAAGGATTTCACTGTTAAGCCAAGCTGGTCGCCTGCCATATTTACTTTTCTTTCTACACATCGGGATGGTTTGTTCCTGAAACCTCAATAAGGTTTCTTTAAAATACAGCCAGCTTTCCTCGACTCCTTTCCCTCTCATGTTATTCTCCCAGGGGACCTTGCCCATCAGTTCCCTGAGGGAGTCAAAGTCTGCTTTTCTGAAGTCCAGGCTCTGTATTCTACTGCTCTCCTTTCCTCCTTGTGTCAGGATCCTGAACTCGACCATCTCATGGTCACTGCCTCCCAGGTTCCCATCCACTATTGCTTCCTCTACTATTTCTTCCCTGTTTGTGAGCAGCAGGTCAAGAAGAGCTTTTCCCCTAGTTGGTTCCTCCAGCACTTGCACCAGGAAATTGTCCCCTACACTTTCCAAAAACTTCCTGGATTGTCTGTGGACCGCTGTGTTGCTCTCCCAGCAGATATCGGGGTGATTAAAGTCACCCATGAGAACCAGGGCCTGTGATCTAGTAACTTCTGTTAGTTGCTGGAAGAAAGCCTCGTCCACCACATCCCCCTGGTCTGGTGGTCTGTAGCAGACTCCCACCACGACATTACCCTTGTTGCTCACACTTCTACATTTAATCCAGAGACTCTAAGGTTTTTCTGCAGTTTCATATTGGAGCTCTGAGCAGTCATACTGCTCTCTTACATACAACGCAACCCCCCACCTTTTCTGCCCTGCCTATCCTTCCTGAACAGTTTATATCCATCCATGACAGTACTCCAATCATGTGAGTTATCCCACCAAGTCTCTGTTATTCCAATTACATCATAATTCCTTGACTGTGCCAGGACTTCCAGTTCTCCCTGCTTGTTCCCCAGGCTTCTTGCATTTGTGTATAGGCATTTAAGATAACTCACCGATTGTCCTGCTGTCCCAGTATGGGGCAGGAGCCCTCCCCTCTTACACTCACCTACTTGTGCTTCCTCCCGGTCTCCCACTTCCCCACTTACCTCGGGGCTTTGGTCTCCTTCCCCCGGTGAACCTAGTTTAAAGCCCTCCTCACTAGGTTGGCCAGCCTGCTTCCAAAGATGCTCTTCCCTCTCTTCGTCAGGTGGAGCCCGTCTCTGCCTAGCACTCCTTCTTCTTGGAACACCATCCCATGGTCGAAGAATCCAAACCCTTCTCTCTGACACCATCTACATAGCCATTCGTTGACTTCCACGATTCGACGGTCTCTACCTCGGCCTTTTCCTGCCACAGGGAGAATGGACGAGAACACCACTTGCGCCTCAGATGCCTTTAAGCTTCTTCCCAGAGCCACGTAGCCTGCAGTAATATGCTCAATGTCATTCTTGGCAGTATCATTGGTGCCCACGTGGAGAAGCAGGAAGGGGTAGCGATCTGAGGGCTTGATGAGTCTCGGCAGTCTCTCCGTCACATCACGAATCCTAGCCCCTGGCAAGCAGCACACCTCTCGGTTTTCCCGGTCAGGGCGGCAGATAGATGACTCAGTCCCCCTGAGGAGAGAGTCCCCGACCACCACCACCCTCCTCCTCCTCTTGGGAGTGGTGGTCGTGGAAACCCCATCCCTAGTACGGTGCATCTCATGCCTTCCAATCAGTGGAGTCTCTTTCTGCTCTGTTCCCTCAGATGTATCATTCACTCCACTCTCTGCACTAGTACCTGTGGAGCGAACATGAAAACGGTTGCTCATCTGAATATGCATTTCTTATACATGGACTTGTCTCATACTCTTTCCTCTTCTGGAGGTCACATGCCGCCAACTATCCTCACTGGCCTTCTGTCCCCGCTGCGTAGCCTGCTCTGAATCCTCACAACACTGTGCTCGCTGAAGTCTATCCTGACGTCTATCCAGGAACTCCTCATTTTCTTTTATGGAACGCAGGGTTGATACTCGTTTCTCCAGACCTTGAATCTTCTCCTCCAATATGGAGATCAGCTTGCACTTTGTACAGACAAAGTCGCTTCTATCCTTTGGAAGAAAGACAAACATGGCACATCCTGTGCAGGTCACGACAGCGGATCGCTCAGCATCCATAGTTCCTTCCTTCGAAGAGTTTCCTCACTTGTGGCAGAAGCTACTCAGGGAAACCTGCAAGGGGGATGCCGCAGTAGGCTCTCTCCAGGCGAACTCCCAGGCTAACTCCACCAGTTTGCTTCTCTGCTATGTGCTGCTCCGCTGGTGCGCAGCTGACTGACTGTCTTTTTAGAAGAGCCTGCAATGAAGCACTCCCAAATCACACTATTCAAACAGGAAATCAAACACTCAAGCACACGGTCAAAGTGCGAAACTGTCCCCTCAACAGATACTCACTCCCCCGTCTGCAGCCCCCTGGTTGCTCTGCCTCTGCCTTTAGTTTGGGTTAAAGGAGTTAGGAATGGCAAGGATAGCTTGCCCCCTTCGCACTCCCCTTCCAAACTCTGTCTCAAACTCCCCTGTTCGCAAAGCTCCCTGGTCGCTTGCGCACTGCTTTATAAAGCCCTGGCCTCCCTGATTGATTAGCCCCGCCCCCTGGTGTAGAAGCTCACAGCTTCCAACTGCCAGCCACAGCACACGGTCCTGCAAACAAACAAATGAATGAACACACAGACAGACACAAGTACCCACAAAGTACCTCCTGTCGTATGAAAGGAGACTGAAGGAGTTTGGTTTGTTTACCTTAACCCAAAGAAGGCTGAGGGGAGATATGATTGCTCTCTTTAAATATATCAGAGGGATAAATACCAGGGAGGGAGAGGAATTATTTCAGCTCAGTAGCAATGTGGACACAAGAACAAATGGATATAAACTGGTCATCAGGAAGTTTAGACTTTAAATTAGACGAAGGTTTCTAACTATTAGGGGAGTGAAAGTTCTGGAACAGCCTCCCAAGGGAAGCAGTGGGGGCAAAAGACCATCTGGCTTCAAGATTAAGCTAGATACGTCTATGGAGGGGATGATTTGATGGGATAACATGATCTTAGTCAAAGGTCAATTAATTACCATCAGTGGTAAATAGGACCAATGATCAATGATGGGATGTTAGAAGTTACTACAGAGAACTTTTTCCTGGGTGTCTGGCTGGTGAGTCTTGCCCACATGCTCAGGGTTCAGCTGATCGCCATATTTGGGGTCGGGAAGGATTTTTCCTCCAGGGTATATCGGCAGAGGCCCTGGAGGTTTTTCGCCTTCCTCTGCAGCATGGGGCAGGGGTCACTTATTGGAGGATTCTCTGCATCTGGAAGTCTTTAAACCAAGATTTGAGGACTTCAATAGCTGAGACATAGGGGAGAGAATTATTCCAGGAGTGGGTGGGTGAGATTCTGTGGCCTGCATTGTCACATTTGTCACAAAAATGACAAACCCTAATGTCCCCAGTGATTCTGAGGGACAAAATCCCAAGTGGGGAATAAAATTCTGCCACCTGAAGCTACTGTTTTCCATGCCTAGAATTCAGCTGGCACCAGATGGATCAGACTGAACAGGTTCCAAACCTCTCGGAGGCTCGTACCTTCTAACCAGGGACGTCTGTTTTCTAGGAAAGTCCGTAAAAGCAAAGGAGAAAACTCGAAAGAGGTTCCTCCTCGCGCTCACGTACGTGAACCCTAATACTCTCTCAGTCCTCCTCGACAAGGAGACTTGCTGAAGCAAAGCCATGGGGGTCTCCGAGGTTTCCCTGGCCCTGCGCCCCTGGCCTGGCCTGGCTGATGTCAGCATCTCTCTGTGAGGTCACCGCCTCCCCACCACCTTTGACCAATAGGCCGAGGTCCTGCAAAAGGTCTTTGTGATGTCACTGCCTCACCCACCCCCTCCCCTGCAGTGCTAATGTCCTGCCGCTGGCCAGACACTTTGGAGGTTTGAGCTACTCCCTGGGGATCACCCCACTCAATGAGTGTTCATTCTAGGAAGCAAGCTGGCTAGACAGGAAAACATCAGGGGCTGCTCCCAATGCTACACTCACTTTTTCAGAAATTAGTAGACTTTATGGCCAGAAGAGACCATTAGAACATCTAATCTGACCCCCCTGCATATCACAGGCCCCCTGTGTACCACAAGAGCTACTTTTGGGGCAAACACATTCCAGAAAGGCATCTAGTCTTCATTAAATGACATCAAGAGATGGAGAATCCACCACTTCCCTTGGTACCTTGTTCCTGTGGTGAATCATCCTCGCTGTTGAATAATCCTCCCTGATTTGTAATTTGTCTCTTTTTACCTTCCAGCCATTGGATCTCGTTATGCCTTTCTCTGCTAGATTAAAGAGCCCTTTAATACCCAATATTTTCCCTCCATTAAGGCACCGGCTTGTCTGCCCCCCTCTGGGAGCTGAGAAGCTTGTTCAGACTCTCCCCCACTAGATGAGTCCAGCAGCACCTCACCCTGGTAGGAAAATCCTAAATTCCACCCTCCCTCCCTGGTTTCTCTGACCAGCTGATGGCGACAGCGTTCTCAGCCAACCCCAGCTCTCTGGTCTAGAAAGCAGCATCTAACCAGCCTTGGAACAGCTCCGGTTTGCTCGCTGGAGATACAATAAACCAGGAAAGAAGGTAAATGTCAGAAATGGAACCTCAGCTCACAAATAAACATCCTCAGGGATCCTTCTACACTCAGGGTATGTCTATGTTATGAAATTATGTCAAATTTATAGAAGTCGAGCTTCTATAGAAAGAGATTTTATACTGTCGATTGTGTGTGTCCCCACTAAGCAGGAGGATTTCGAGTTAGTGGGGCCCTGTGCGCAGCTTAATTTTCAGGGCCCCCCCTTGGGACACATCCGAGAAAAAGAACATTCTCTCCCATCTCCCCCCATTGTTCTTTTTTCTTCTTTACCCTCCTCCTATACTATCAGTAATGGGAAGTGAAGGAACATCAAGTGAGTTACCTTGATTGGGGCAGGGGGTTGGGGTGTAGGAGGGGTGGTGGGGGTCAGGTTTTGGGAAGGAGTTTGGGTGGTTGGATGAGGGCTCTGGGCTGGGGTAGGGGCAGGGGAGTGAGGGCTCTGGGAGGAAGTTTGGGTGTGGTATGTGGGCTCTGGGGTGGGGTAGGGCAGGGGGTTGGGGTGGGGGGCTGAGGGGGCCTCTGGGAAGGAGTTTGGGTGTGGTATGGGGGCTGTGGGCTGGGGCAGGGGGTTGGGGTCGGGGGCTGAGGGGTGAGGGCTCTGGGAAGGAGTTTGGGTGTGGTATGGGGGCTCTGGGGTAGGGCAGGGGGTTGGGGTGGGGGGCTGAGGGGTGAGGGCTCTTGGAAGGAGTTTGGATGTGGTATGGGGCTGTGGGCTGGGACAGGGGGTTGGGGTGGGGGGCTGAGGGGTGAGGGCTCTGGGAGGAAGTTTGGATGTGGTATGGGGCTGTGGGCTGGGGCAGGGGTTTGTTGTGGGGGGCTGAGGGGGGCTCTGGGCAGGAGTTTGGGTGTGGTATGGGGGCTGTGGGCTGGGGCAGGGGGTTGGGGTGGGGGGCTGAGGGGGGCTCTGGGCAGGAGTTTGGATGTGGTATGGGGGCTCTGGGCTGGGGCAGGGGGTTGGGGTGGGGGGCTGAGGGGTGAGGGCTCTTGGAAGGAGTTTGGGTGTGGTATGGGGGCTGTGGGCTGGGGCAGGGGGTTGGGGTGGGGGGCTGAGGGGTGAGGGCTCTTGGAAGGAGTTTGGATGTGGTATGGGGCTGTGGGCTGGGGCAGGGGGTTGGGGTGGGGGGCTGAGGGGGGCTCTGGGCAGGAGTTTGGGTGTGGTATGGGGCTGTGGGCTGGGGCAGGGGGTTGGGGTGGGGGGCTGAGGGGGGCTCTGGGCAGGAGTTTGGATGTGGTATGGGGGCTCTGGGCGAGGGCAGGGGGTTGGGGTGGGGGGCTGAGGGGTGAGGGCTCTTGGAAGGAGTTTGGATGTGGTATGGGGCTGTGGGCTGGGGCAGGGGGTTGGGGTGGGGGGCTGAGGGGGGCTCTGGGCAGGAGTTTGGGTGTGGTATGGGGGCTCTGGGCGAGGGCAGGGGGTTGGGGTGCAGGAAGGGGTTGGGAGGTGGCACTTATCTTGAGCTGTGCGGCTCCCAAAGCGACCGGTACACAAACCCCTTCGGCAGCGATTCCTAGGTCGGGGGGGCAGGGAGTCTCCATGCTCCACTGCCTGCAGGCTCTGCCCACACAGCTCCCATTGGCTGCAGTTCCCAGCCAATGGGAGCTGCAGAGTTGGCGCTAGGGATGGGGGCAGCGCGTAGAGATGAACCCCCAGGGGATGCAGGGACATGCCGGCCACTTCTGGGAGCGGCGCGGCATGGAGGGAGGGAGGCAGAGTGGGCAGGGAGCCACCTTAGCGCTGCTGGGACGTCTCTGCACACCCGTTGGGGGAGGGGAATTAACTATTTTGACCCCTGGGCAGCAGAAACTGTCTCTGAAACTCTAAGTCCTGGTATTAAGGGCCTGGCTACTGAAGGAACAGCACAGCAGTGACAATGTGCAGGCGCGGCTAAACCTTTCAACCAACCACAAGTAAAAATGAATAAACTAATTTCAGGAGACGATATGAAGGCAAAGAAAAAACCATTTCGTAAAGAAATTATTTGTCCTGCTTAGCAGAGTTACATAGAAACTGCCATAGCAATTAACGAGAGAACGTTAAAAAACAAGAGAGAGAAAGTTGCCTAAACTTATTAGTAATAAACATCTAATGGGCATTTCCCTCAGAGTATAATATAACAATAGGGAAGTGGCAATGTGTCCAATTGCTAAAACAAATTCCCTGTTAGGACCAGTCCCAATCCGGGGTCAGTGACTCTGCATCCGAACTGAGGTACGTGTTATTCAAAACAGTCTGTTCACTGGCCAGTCACCCCTATTGAATGCAGACAGCCATATTCGATGCATTGGTTACTGTCCATTCAGCAGGTTATTTCCTACTTATTTATAATCACTGAAGCTGCTCTAAGCGGATGGGAGAGAGCTGTCCCGTCCGTGTAGTGAATCCACCTCCCCGAGAGGCGGGAGCTATGTCAGTGGGAGAAGCGATGTCGGTGGGTGTGCAAGCTGTTCTGTTTACACATCTATATAATGTTTAATTAGCTACATACGGCATGGGGGTACAGCTCAGTGGTAGAGTGTTTGACTGCAGACGAGGTGGTTCTTGGTTCAAATCCAAGTACTCCCTTAAATATCCAATCCCTTAACAAAAAAATTTCTATTTCCATTATGTTCACGAGTTCCCCTGAATGGGGATGCCTGAAATGGATGGAAACACTCAACGTTTTCCTGTGCAAATGCATAAAAACCTAGCAAACATGTCCCTCAGTGCCTCTATACTGTGATACAAGCCCTGCGGCCCGGCTGGCCTGTATTGTCTGACTTGGACGTCTCGGTCTCAGGTTGTGGGGCTAAAAACTGCAGTGTGGACATTTGGCTCAGACTGGAGCCCGGCCTCGGAGATCCTCACCCCTCGTGGGATCTCAGAGGCTGGGCTCAAGCCCAAGCGTCTACACTGTAATTTTATAGCCCTGCACCACAAGCCCCACAAGCCTGGATCAGCTGAGCCAGGGTTTGAGAACAGTGACTTGGGTGTGTTAATGGCAGGGTAGACGTAACGCTAGGCTATGTCCACACTGCAATGAACACCCAGGCTGCCCCGTGCCAGCTCAGGCTCCCAGGGCTTGGGCTGTGGGGTGGTAAATTTGCAGTGTAGACATCTCGGCTCAGGCTCAGTACTGGGCTCTGGGACCCCACGAGGTTGGGAGGGAGTTTAGCAAGCGACAAAGGGAAATCGGCCGTGGAGTATTACCCTGGGCTCACTGGCAGTTCCCCATTGGTCTGTCTGCTTTGGGGCAGAGACCATAACACGTCCTGCTGCATTCGTTATTTCAAAAGGTGGTTTAGGATTTTCACTGTCAGACACGGTGCACAAAGTTATTCCCATTTGTCATGCTGCCACTATTCCTAAGCTCCTCATTAGCCTCATTAAAGACTGAGGCAATGTATTTGTTTAGATATTGGGCCATGCCTAGATTATCCTTAACCTCCACTCCATCCTCAGTGTTTAGCGGTCCCACTTCTTCTTTCCTTGTTTTCTTCCTATTTATATGGCTATAAAACCTTTTACTATTGGTTTTTATTCCCTTTGCAAGGTCCAATTCAACATGCCTTTTAGCCTGTCTCACTTTATCCCTACATGCTCTGACCTCAATAAGGTAGGTTTCTTTGCTGATCCCTCCCATCTTCCACTCCTTATATGCTTTCTGTTTTTTCTTAATCACCTCTCTGAGATGCTTGCTCATCCAGCTTGGTCTAAAACTCCTGCCTATGAATTGTTTCCCCTTTCTTGGGATACGGGCTTCTGATAGCTTCTGCAACTTTAACTTGAAATAATCCCAGGCCACCTCCACCTTTAGATTAATAAATTATTTAGTCCAATCCACTTCCCTAACTAATTTCCTTAATTTATTAAAGTTAGCCCTTTTGAAATCAAAAACCCTAGTCTCAGATTTATTTTTGTTTATCCTTCCATTTAGTTTGAACTGAATTAGGTCATGATCACTCGAGCCAAGGTTGTCCCTTACAACCATTTCTTCTATGAGGTCCTCACTACTCACCAAAACCAAATCTAAAATGGCACCCCCCCCCCTTGTTGGTTCAGCAACTACTTGATGAAGGAATTCATCAGCGATCACATCTAAGAAAATCTGAGTCCTATTATTATTACTAGCACTTGTTTTCCAATCTATATCTGGGAAGTTGAAGTCTCCCATGATCACACAGTTCCCATTAGCTAATGCACAGCTGCGAGTATGCTGGGGAAGCTGGTCTGAGCAAACAATTTGAAGTGGTAATTCAGTGAGAACAGAATAATAATGTAGTGACGCCACTGTTCATCAAGTAGTTGTGGCTGAGTGGTTAAGGCGATGGGCTAGAAATCCATTGGGGATCCCCTGCGCAGGTTCAAATCCTGCCAACTACGGAAGCACTAGTGTGTTATTACTGCTGTCATCTTAGTGCTTGAGCATCCACAGTGCTGGCTGGAGCCAGATCCGGTCTCACTCTCAGGCTGTCTACACTTAAAACACTGCTGGGATGCTGCTATAGCACTTTGGAGTAGACAGTAGCTACAGTAACTGGAGGGGTTTTCCCATCGCTGTAGTAGCTACATTGACAGAAGAGTTCTTCTGTTGACCTAGGACTAGCTAACCAGACCTGGAAATGGATGATCTACAGAATTTGAGCAGTAATCCTGGCTCCCCACATGAGGAGGGATTTGGGAGTTTTGTTTTTGTGGGCTATATCGGAAAATGAATGATTGGTTGGTTATTTCATTTAGCAAAGATAATTGAAGCAGATATTTATGAAGTCATTGGGAGGTGAACTATCTCCAACTCAACAGGTTAATCAGTAATATTTCGAGCACTTACTAGCCAGGCTGTATTAGGAGGAGAACATCACTAAAAGGACATTGAAATTATTTTATTTAAATAAAACAACAATGTTAAGTATTCTGGATTTTTTTCTTCAACAGCAAACATATTTTAACAAAAAAGCATCTGTCCCTCGCTTCTCACATTTACCTCCCGGCTTCAGCGGGGTTTGAACCATCAGCCTTTCAATTAGCCACCAAAGTGGCTAACCACCGACACAGGTAACTGCCTACGTCCCAAGTTTCGCTACGAGGCACCTACAGGGGTGCAACTGGCTAGTGCAGGGAGGCGCACTGCTGGGGTTATGAGTTCAGGCCTCACCCAGAGCGTTGGTTTTCATTAGCCATGGAGCTTCCCCCACTTACTTTGTCTCATTCACAGGGGAATTGACACACTAGGGTGATGAGAGTAAGTTCTCAACTCTGACATGCAGAGGTTGGCCCATAGATTGGGCTATGGACGGGTTTGAAGGGGAAAAGCTCTAAGAGTATAAAACCAGACAGTGTCCAGGGGCAGGTCTGGTACAACTCCTCAACAGGGAGCCATCTGGGGGAGGGGGTTTCACTTGCTCTGTTAAATGTACCGAGAGGTATTTTACGATGAAGCTAACGCCATGGCTAACAGTTGACTGGCGTGTCCTGGGTTAAAGAGAGGACGGGACCCGGGGTGAACAATCTGAAGTATTTGTGTTACCGTCACTGTCTGACCCCACTTCAGTTGGGAGCAGGTTGGTACGTTGCTGGGTGGAAGGCACAGACTCCTGGAGAGCAGGGGCCGCTGTTTCCGTGGCAGAGAGCCTGGCCCTTAGGAGACGTTCTTCACTTGCTGTTTTAAGCTATTCAATAAAATAACGGTGGAGCTACAATGTCCGGACCAAAATTTCAGCCCCTCTGGTGCAAAGACGCTATTTTAGGATCTAAACAGGAGGCTTCCGGCGCTAGGACACTGCCCAGAGAGCTCAGTGGGGGGTGTAAGAGCTGCTGACTCTGAGGGACCTGGGCTAAGTCCACCTGCAGGTGGACGTGTTTCGATTTATTTGATCGACAATGAGTACCAGCTACCGGGGAGAAGATTCAAACAGAGCCCCCAGGTCAGCCACAAAGGAGAGTGGTTCTCGCTGCCCCACGTGTGGCAGGGAGCCTCTCAAGCCCATCACCGCACCCCCACCCTGGACAGAAAAGAGCGCTGGCCCACGCACACTCGGACTCAGCTTTGCTTGTTTTCCTTCCACTGAGAACCCCCTTTCCTTCCTCTCCTGGGCTGCACGTAGCCACCCCTGGGAAGCCGAGGGGCAGGCACAGGTTTCTACCTCCCAGCAGCCAACAGCTCCTCCCCAGGCTTTGGCAGAATGAACGGTGGCGCTCGACTAACCCCACTGAGCCGCTTAGCTTCTGCCCTGCATTCCTCAGCACGACCTTCCTCTTTTGCCCCATTCCCACCTCACTTCCTCCTTTGGCAAGGCATGCAAGGGAGGCCAGCAGGGAGACCGGCCTCCCTAGGCCAACCTCCAAGGGCAGAGGAGGCCAAGCTACAAGGCTCCAAGAGGTGACTGGCCGAGATCCTCCAGCTTTCCCTGGCTGATGCTAAGGCGCTTTCTCAGCTCGTTTCACCACCGTCTGTCCTGCAGGGGTTGGGGTTATCGCAGGGACAGGCCAGTGTCAGAAGGAGGAGTGTCTTGCGGGACAGCTAGGGGAGTGGGGAAGAGAAATACATCATATTTCTGCCTGGTTCCAAACCAGGGGCCTTTTGCGTGTTAGGCAAACGTGCTAAACACACTACAGAAATTCTGCAACAGGGCTCTGCCCCTCCCTTGAAACACCAACCACTTGGCTGGTGCTCACGCTGGCACACACCGATGGGCGAACCTGGAGAAAGTGGCAGCAGCCCTTCGAGAGATCAACTGGTAGAGCAAAGGACTGGAGCCGGAGCTCAGGAAGTCAACCTTCTCTTGCCCTTGTGACTGCAGCTTGAAGGAGAGCTTCTTTTCCTTCCCCTTGCTGAGGAAGAGCAAGAGAAGAAGGAAAGCCCAGGTGGGCACAACCCCCACTGTCTTTTCCTGCTGGGGAGCCTGAAATGAGGGACTCGTGGTGGGTAGAGGTACCACTGCGCTTCGAGAAAACAGCCCACCCCTGCACACAAAGGGACCAAAGAGCATGCCAAAGCCTGGGATTGAACCAGGGACCTTTAGATCTTCAGTCTAACGCTCTCCCAACTGAGCTACTTCGGCCCCTACAGGCCCCTTTTCTGGCTTGTTGCTTCTCTGTCCGGGATGTGTTTGTCAGTCATGGCACACAAAAAGGACGTCATTGCGAGCGGCCCATGGAGGCGAGATGAATTTTTTTTCCTGCCTTGCTCAGCTTGATTTGCTTCCTCACCCCATTCCTGCCTTAGTTCCTGGGTTACCTGGTGGCTGCAGGCGACTGGGGCCCAGCGGCACGGGGAGGAATTTGGGCAGCTAGACCCCACTAGCAAGACTCCTGCCGCCATTTGCCGCCCCACCCCGTTGTCCCAGCTTCAGCTACTGCAGCTCAAATTCTCCAAGACTCCCCCCCGCACCCAGCTCCCTGTCCTGCCATCCCCCATCTGGATCCTCAATGCCCCTCACACACTTTGTAAGAACAGGAGAATGGCCATACTGGGTCATACCAAAGGGGCTAAGGGGGGCGGCCTGCAGCCCATGACTCCATGGGGCTGGTAGGGGCTGGTACTCGCGACGCAGAGTGCTCTGAACTCTGGGGGCCAGGCCTCTGGTGCTCTGAGCACTCAGGGTGTGGGGGCTGGTGCCCTGGGTGCTGGAGCCACTGGGGGCTGCACCATGCAACCACCCGGCACTCCGGGTGCTGGGGCTACTTGCCACCTGCCTACCCGGCATTTCCTCTCATTTGTGAGAGTGGATCTCAAATTGCTCCTATTTGCATCCTTTTCTTTTTTTAAATCATTAACCGCAGCCATCAAATGGTAGATGTTGCAATTTCCTGAGGTTTTGAGGTGTTCCCTGGGTTTTTTAAGCACAGTCCTTTGTTTCTGGAGGGAGTCCACACTGATAAGGTCTCAGCTGGAGTGTTATGTCCAATCCTGGGCACCACATTTCAGGAAAGATGGGGACAAATTGGAGAAAGTGCAGAGAAGAGCAACAAAAATGATTAAGTGTCTAGAAAACGTGAGCTGTGAGGGAAGATTGAAAACAAGTGGGTGTGTTTAGTCTGGAGAAGAGATGACCGAGAGGGGATGTGATCACAGTTTTCAAGTACAGAAAAGGTTGTTACAAGGAGGGAGGGGACACATTATTCTTCATCTGAGGATAGGACAAGAACCAAGGGCTTAAATTGCAGCAAGGGTGGTTTAGGTTGGATATCAGGAAAAACTCCCTGTCTGTCAGGGCTGTTAAGCACTGGAGTGAATTCCCCAGGGAGGTTGTGGAATCTCTGTCAGGGGAGGTTTTTAAGAGCAGGTTCGACAAACACCTGTCAGGGATGGTCTAGATTATACTTATGAGTGCAGGGGCTGGACTGGATGACCTCTCAAGATCCCTTACAGTCCTATGGTTCTATGATTCTGCATATTGGAGGTTATGGGCTGGGGGTGGTTAAATCCCCCTCTCCCCCCGGCCTCATCTGATCAGATCCATGGTCCCATTAAGCCTTGTATTTCTCCTCCCCCAGCAGACATCGTGTCTGTGGGAGTGGCCAATGCCGGAAATAGTAAAGGAAACTCTAACCCCTTCCCCACTGACTGCACAATGATCCTTTCCATACGTTGTTACATGGGAACAGTCCCTCCTGAGCCCCCAGCCACAGAGCAGTTTGAGACATGAAGCGTGATGGTTAGCCCTGCCCTTTAATCCCCCTGCAGATACCCCATCCAAGTGTGGGTGCCCCAGTTGTGCCAGACACTGCGGAAACCCCGACCAAGGATGGGGGCCCTGATTCTGCAGGTGTTGTACAACTCATAGTGAGAGTGAGAGTCCTTGATGCCAAGAGCTCACAGGCAAAATAGATGAAGTGTGGGAGGGTGGTTCCCATTTTACAGCTGGGGAAACTGAGGCCCAAAGATGCGATGTCATTTGTCCATGTTTGCACAGAGAATAATGGGGCCAAACTTGCAACTGAATCCAAATTTTCTGAGTCACAGCCTGGCCCTTAATCACAAGCCAAGCATTGTCGATTGCATGGCAGTGGCCTCCATGGGAAGTTGCAGAATCTCCTTCATTGGAGGATTTGAAGAAGGGGTTATGCAAATACCTGTCGGGGATGACCTAGGGATACTTGGTCCTGACTCTCAGGGTCCCTCCCTGCCCTATCTCTCTACACGCTTCTGTTGTGTGGTTTTGTGCTGTGTCATTGCTCCACACTTATCTGTTTTGCATAGTGTCACTCTCTGCCCTGCCACACACACTTCAGTGGAGAACCAGCTGGCAATCTAGTAGGCTACCCATGGAGCAATGGGACAGAGAAACCTGCATCATGTGATGCTGCACCGGCCCATGAGCCATTGCAAACCCCTCCCAAAGCCCCCAGCGGCCAGTGGCACAGTGCGATAGCTACCCACAATGCACTGCTCTTTGGGGCGACGCAAGAGTTGCTAGAGTGGATGCGCTCTGGTGACACAAGGGGCAGAGTGTTTCATTAAAACACTTCAACTAAAGCAGCGTAACTCTGTAGTGTGGACACAGCCTGAGAGTGAGACAAGACCGAGCTCCCCTTGACACCAAGGATGCTCAGGGACTGAAACTAAAGAACCACAAGTTCCTCCGCAGTTGACAGGATTCAAACCTGTGCAGGGAAACCCCAATGGATTTCTAGTCCATCGCCTTCACCACTCAGCCACAACTACGGGCTTCGTGCAGTTTTCTCACTACACTCTAGTTCTGTTCTCACTGAGTGATCGTTTCCTATTGTTTCCTCAGACCAGCTTCCACAACACACTCACTGCCGTGCCATTGTGTAAGTGTGTCCATGGCTGAACAGCAAGAATTCCTGCTCATTTCCCTGCTGGCTGGAGCATGATGAGAGTGTGTTTGTGGTTAATGGTGTCAGAGGGGGAGCCGTGTTAGTCTGGGTCTGTAGAAGCGACAAAGGGTCCTGTGGCACATTATAGACTAACAGACGTATTGAGGCATAAGCTTTCATGGGTTCCAAAGAAGTGGGGATTCACCCACAAAGCTTATGCTTCAATACGTCTGTTAGTCTATAAGGTGCCACAGGACCCTTTGTCGCTTCTTTGTGGTTAATGACGCTGGGGTAGATTGTTGTCCATTTCCTGCCTTGATAATTCAGACAGTCCCTTTCCCGTCATATCCCCAGTACACCAGTGATTGCAATAGCAGGGGGCAGGTTTTCTCTGGGGCACTGAGCTTTGCCAGGGGGTTGGTGGCTCCTTTCTTTCCCCACCCTGGAGTAAACTCAGCTTTTTATTCCATCCCTGATGATTCATGGAATAACAACAGCAGCATGAAGAAAGAGGAGATCGAATATCTCACTGTCAGGGCTGAAGGTGCCACGTCACCTTTGTCTGACCATTGTCACTGCAGGAGAGAAGGTTTGAATGGAATTGAATGCCCTGGCTCAGACAAGAGACACAGGAAGATTTTACTGTTCATGGATCTGTGCAAAGGAAATTATTTGGGGGAGATTGTTTGGGGGAGATGATGAGGATGTTACCTTTTGAGATCAAAAATAAGACCTACAGAACTATTTTAGAAACTTGGGACTTAGACATATTTTATTTAAAGCAAGGTTCAATCCCCAGCATCTCCAAGTTCTCTTTTCACCCTGCTGCTTTGCTCACACCCAGAGGGGAGGCTCCCGAGCAATCTCCCTGCGTGAGTTTCAGTCCTGCTCAGTGAGGGGCAAGTGCCAATTGCAGGGAAGATCTGTGGAGGTTTATGCTCCTAAGTCACCTGGGTACTTTTAAGATTTCCACCCGCTGTGCTGCTTGGGACGATGGCGGATGAGGAAGGAGAAGGTACGGGAGGGGAAGGTCCCATCTGCACAGACTGAGAGGCCAGGAAACGGAGGGGCAGTCAGTGCTCAGAGATGAGAGAGGTCAGTGATTTACACCCCCCAGGGGACACTGTCTTTTCGAGGCGAGTAAAGATGGCTTGGGATGAGCTGAGGATGGATAGAAAAAAGGCTGGAGTCAATGACAGATGAGACCGTAGAAGGGGAAGGGAAATGGCAGCTCCACAGAAGGTCCTGGCTGCTCAGATGCCCCAGTTATAGTCCCCTGGCCTGTCCTAGAGAGAGAGAAGACAAAGAGGCACCCAACCCCCTACAGTGATCCCATGGACAAGAATCTGGCTGGGAGTGGGGTGAAGGTTCCCTCTGGACAAAGGGAGCTGAAATCCCTCAGCGTCCTGACATTTAAGTGATGCATCAAACCCTGCACGGGTGGGGTCTAAGGTTCATCAGCAGAAGGTTGGGCAGTAGCTCAACCCATCGGGCTGCCTCCTAGGCCAGGCTGCAGCCCAGCTTCAGGGCTCAGAGGAAATGGAGCTCCAACCCCTACCTACAGGACTCCAGGCATGACCAGCCTTCTGGATCAAACGTCCCCTCTGACGCGCAAGTCACAACAGCGAGCGGGCAAAAGACAGGCTCCCACGTCATTGGCGAGAGCAAGACGAAGCCTTGGAACACCCAGGAGTGTTAGGTGGCAAAAGAGCTGCCCAAAGGTCCCACCGAGACTTGAACTCGGATTTCAGGATTCAAAGCCCTGAATGTTGGCCCTTACACCATGGGACCAAGGATGGTAATCTTGTGTTCGTCTGATTTCCGGTGTAGAAGAGCCCGGGTGGACAATTTTTTGCCTCCCTTGCTCAAGGCTTCTATGGCTTCTCTGGCCAGCCCTGCATTTGCTCAACAAGTCGGCACACAGCGGTTTCCTGTAGACCCAGAAGCCTTTCTTCCTCCAGACGGTGAGGCCAGTGGGCATGGGAGAAAGTTGCCCCTTCAGTCCCAGGCAGAAAATGGCCCTTCCTAGGAAAGCCCAGGTCCTGAAAAGAAAAGAAATTTGATGATAGTAGGTACTGATCCTCCTTACACCTGACCAGGGACATGAACCCTGGACCCTCAGATTAAAAATCTGATGTTCTACCAACTGAGCTAGCCAGGCTCACATAAAGAAAGTGCAAGTTTGGTGCAGAAGAGAAACTAGTCAAGAAAAAGAGGGCAGGAAACAATACAGAAAATTTGCTACTCTGGCTCCCTTAGCATCCCTAGCCCCGGCCTGCTCCTCCATCTGGCGCCCAGAGGCCTTCTTCTTTTTCTAGTTAAATCTCAGATCCAGGAGAAAACACCGTTCGACAAAGAAAAACGAAATCACAGACAGAAATGCCATTGGAAATACAAATAAAGGACAATGCAATCCCCGTCACAGTCTGGTATCCAGAGCTGGATTAGTTTTTGTGGGCCCGGCGCCAAATATATTTCTGGGCCCCCCCTGTGGAATGAAGGGGCCAGGGGCAAGAGCACTGTGGGGCATTGGGGGGGAGGAGGATTGGTCCCCAGCTGGAGAGGGGCAGGGGCCAGGGGCCAGATGAGCACAGTGGGACATGGTGGGAGGATTAGTCCCTGCTGACTGGAGCAAGGCAGGGGCCGGGTCAATAGCACAGCGGGGCGGGAGCTAGGGTTGGTCCCTGGAGCAAGGGAGGGGCCGGGAGTAAACTACAAGCACAGAAGCACTGGGGAGGGATAAACAGGATCCCCCCCACCCCTGCCCACATAAAGCGGGTACCTACCTTCTCCCTGGTTCTAGCCCATTCTCTGCGTCTCTCTGCACTGAGCTGAGGGTGGGGGGGCACTGAGCACAGGGCTGGGGGTGCAGGGTCTGGGAGGGAGTTAGGGGGCAGGAGCAGGCTGGGGGTTGGGGTGCAGGGTCTGGCCAGGAGCCAGGGTGAGGGAGGGGACTCAGGGTTGGGGCAGGGGGTTGGGGTGTGGAGCGCTCACCTGACAGCAGCTCCCATTTGGTGCGAGGGGGGCAGGTTGGGATATGGGGTGTGTTTGCAGGAGCTCCTGTCTGGTGGGGTGGGGTGTGTGAGGGGGGTGCATGAGTCAGAACATGGGGTGTGGGGGGCTGGTTATGTGTGGGGGTGCAGGAGTCAGGACTGGGAGATGGGGAGTGTGAGGGGGGGGTGCAGGAGTCAGGGCATGGGGCTGGGTATGTGATAGCTACCCACAATGCACTGCTCTTTGGGGCGACGCAAGAGTTGCTAGAGTGGATGCGCTCTGGTGACACAAGGAGCAGAGTGTTTAATTGAAACCCTTCAACTAAAGCAGCATAACTCTGTAGTGTGGACACACCCTGAGAGTGAGACAAGACCGAGCTCCCCTTGACACCAAGGATGCTCAGGGACTGAAACTAAAGAACCACAAGTTCCTCTGTAGTTGACAGGATTCGAACCTGTGCAGGGAAACCCCAAGGGATTTCTAGTCCATCATCTTAACCACTCGGCCACAACTACTGGCTTTGTGCAGTTTTCTCACTACACTCTAGTTCTGTTCTCACTGAGTGATCGTTTCCTCAGACCAGCTTCCACAACACACTCACTGCCGTGCCATTGTGTAAGTGTGTCCACGGCTGAACAGCAAGAATTCCTGCTCATTTCCCTGCTGGCTGGAGAATGATGACATTGTGTTTGTGGTTAATGATGTTGCTGTAGATGGTTTATTCCCTGCCTAGACAATTCAGACAGTCCCTTTCCCCATCCTATCCCCAGCACATCAGTGATGCTGATAGCAGGGGCAGGTTTTCTTTGGAGCACTGAGATTTTTGGGGAGTTGGTGGCTCCTTTCTTTCCTCACCCTGGAGTAAACTCAGCTTTTTATTCCATCTTTGATGATTCATGGGATAACAACAGCAGCATGAAGAATGAGGAGATGGAATATCTCACTGCTGGGGGAAAGGTGGCCACGTCCCTTCTAGGGTGACCAGATGTCCCGATTTTATAGGGACAGTCCCAATTTTTGGGTCTTTTTGTTATATAGGCTCCTATTACCCCCCACCCCCGTCCTGATTTTTCACATTTGCTCTCTGGTCACCCTACTCCCCTCTGTCTGACCATTGTCACTGCAGGAGAGAAGGTTTGTAAGGAATCGAATGCCCTGGCTCAGACAAGAGACACAGGAAGATTTTGCTGTCCATGTATCCGTGCAAAGGAACTTGTGTCTCTGTGTGAAAACGAGGAGGGAATTGAAACACTCACACGGTTGTGCAGAAGGCAGCAGGGAACCCCATAGGATGAGAATAGGAGATGTTCTCACGCAGCATGTTTCTTACTTTGCCCATCTGTCAGTTTGATTATAATCGATGGAAATATGTTGCCATTGGTTTGTGTGTTTACACAGAGATTGACATTAACCAACTAATACGTCCTTCTTCCCAGCCTGCCTAGTCTGCGGTGGGTGAGTTTAGAGGGACACGTTCGCTCTCCCCAGTCCCCGTGCTAGGCCTGTGCTCTCCATGCTGCCCACTTCCCACACTGCTGGGATCCTTCCCTGATCTCCCCCCAGACCTTTGCCCCCCACCCCCACTTCTGGGAGCCCCTCCCAGTACTGTCCATCTCCCCTGCTGGCAGGATCCTGCCACCTTCCTTTCATTTCCTGCCTCCCCCTGAGCAAAAGCTCAGCACTATTCCCACCCTGGGAATTGAGCCTAGGCCACGAGGGTGAAAACCAGGACTCCTGCCCACTAGACCACATGGGACTGGGATCGCTCTGGGGGTCTAAGAGCCGCTCCTAAGAGCAGCAGCGCTGCCCAGCGGGGCCAGCACCCAGCGCTGGATTAACCCTTCCCGTGCTGAGCTTCTCTCTCTCCATTCCCAGCACCTGTGATCAGGAACCAGAGATCGGGGCTCCCAGGTTCTCCACAGCCCAGGACTGAGATTGGGACCCCCCCCCCCATTGTGCGAGGTGCTGTACAAACCCTGGCCAACACCGGGACCACCAGGGGGGTCCCCTCAATGTCCCAGAGCCTTTGCTGCCCAAGTTCTCCTGACGCCCCCGGGATCCACCCCTCCCCCTCCTGTAAAACACCCACCTTTCCCCACAGCCCTTCTTTCCCTCCCCCGCACTTTGCTGGCCCACCCTGGGCCCAGCTCCTCCCCCTCCCCCAGGTGAAGCACAGATGGAGGCAACATCGGCCCCTGGAGACAGCCCCAGTGAGCGCTGCAGCCCCCCCGGGGGGATTTGCAGACACAGGAAGGGAGCAGCTGGGAGCGGTGGGGGCTGGGAAGGAGGGAGGAGCTAAAGCAGCTCCTGGGGGCGGGGCAGCTCCTGGGGGCGGGGCTCTGGCACAGCCCGGGGGCGGGGTAGCTCCAGGGGGCGGGGCTCTGGCACAGCCCGGGGGAGGGGCAGCTCCTGGGGGCGGGGCTCTGGCACAGCCCGGGGCGGGGCAGCTCCTGGGGGCGGGGCTCTGGCTCCATTGTGAACCGGGGGCGGGGCAGCTCCAGGGGGCGGGGCTCTGGCACAGCCCGGGGGCGGGGCAGATCCTGGGGGCGGGGCTCTGGCTCCATTCTGAGCCGGGGGCGGGGCAGCTCCTGGGGGCGGGGCTCTGGCACAGCCCGGGAGAGGGGCAGGTCCTGGGGGCGGGGCTCTGGCACAGCCCGGGGGCGGGCCAGCTCCTGGGGGCGGGGCTCTGGCCCCCTTGTGAGACGGGGGCGGGGCAGTTCCTGGGGGCGGGGCTCTGGCACAGCCTGGGGCGGGGCATATCCTGGGGGCGGGGCTCTGGCTCCATTGTGAGCCGGGGGCGGGGCAGCTCCTGGGGGCGGGGCTCTGGCCCCATTGTGAGCCGGGGGCGGGGCAGCTCCTGGGGGCGGGGCTCTGGCTCCATTGTGAGCCGGGGGCGGGGCAGCTCTTGGGGGCGGGGCTCTGGCACAGCCCGGGGGAGGGGCAGCTCCTGGGGGCGGGGCTCTGGCCCCATTGTGAGCGGGGGGCGGGTCTGAGCAGCGGCTCCCTGGGGGAGTCCCGTGTTTGCCGGCAGCGCTGGTGGCAGGTGTCCAGGTGGGGACAGAGCCTGGGGCCGGGGGGTTCCCCTGTGTGGGGCCGGGGGCGGCGGGGGGACGAGCCGGAGCGGCGGGCGGGGGAAGGACAGTGGGACACGTGGGGGGTGGAGCGTCCCCTGGGAGCCAGGAAAGTCCGGGGGGAGAAGAAAGTGTCAGTGTGTGTGTCTGCGTGTGTGTGTGTGTGTGTGTTACTGTGTGTGTCAGTGTGTGTGTCAGTGTGTGTGTGTGTCATTGTGTGTGTCAGTGTGTGTGTGTGTGTCAGTGTGTGTGTCTGTGTGTGTCTGTGTGTGTCTGTGTGTGTGTGTGTGTTACTGTGTGTGTGTTACTGTGTGTGTGTCTGTGTGTGTGTGTGTGTCTGTGTGTGTGTGTTGCTATTTGCATCCTTGTGCCACGTCCCTCTCACACACTGATCACAATTCTCTCTCCGCTTCTTCCCCTTTGCTCTCCCCTCACCACATGTGGCTACAGAAATCCCACAGTGACGGACTCTCCCGTCTCTTCTTTTGCCCCATTTTCTCCATCAGTCTCCAAGGGCCATTTCAATTCTCCCCAGATTTGGGATGTTCCCCCCCCAGGTTATCTGCAGCCCTTTGTCCTCGTTCGGGAGGGAAATTGCTGCCCCGAGTCACTCCCCGAAGGGGGTCGGGGTTGGGGGGCTGTTTGGGGAGCCCCGAGACGTGGTGCCTCCGGGGTGGCAATGGGGCGGCTGTTCTCTGCCAGCAGCAGGGCTTGGCCGGGGCCCAGGAGGGAACAGGGGGAGCCCGTGTCCCCTATGGAGCCTGCCCAGCCCCTTTGCTTCTGCTCCTTTCTAGCGTTTCCTTCACAGACTGTATTACTGGGGAGGCTGGAAAATGTCTCTGGGCCGAGCCCCGGCAGGAGGGGCCACTGTAGTAAAGAGATGACACGTTTCCCCAGCATGGCAGAATGTCGGGTGTGTGTCTGCAGGGAAAGGGCCTGGGGGGATCGTGACGTGAAATTAACTAAACCCTGTTCTGCAACCCCCACAACTTTCTGCTCTCGCCCCGCCCCCAACGAACAAGCGACAGTGACACCAGGTGGCCACGTGGGGTAATGCACACAGCGTCTCTCTCAGAGAGCGACAGTGACACCGGGTGGCCACGTGGGTTAATGCACACAGCGTCTCTCTCAGTAATAAATAAATAAAGTAATAGAAAGATATGCACAACTGTTCGCTTTCCCCTCGGCACCAACTCGTACTCAAGGAAACTTAATAAGTAAAAAGTGATTTTAATAAGTACAGGAAATAGGATTTAAGTGAGTTCAATTAGTGACAGACAGAACAAAGCAAGTTACTTAGTAAAATAAAATAAAACACACACGTCTATGTCTATTCAAAGTTAACACAGATAAAAGCCTCACCGGATTCGGATATTTTCCTTTTTACAGGCTGTAGAATCAGCCTGGGTCCAGCTGAGCCCAGCGGCCTCTCACACCCCCTAGTGTCTTTGTCCTTTGTTCAGTTCCCCTCAGGAATGTCCTTGGGGGGGTGGAGAGCCTCTCCCTTTAGCCAGCTGAAGACAAAATGGAAGGGTCTTGCAAGGGCTTTTATAGCCTTTCTTCCCCTCCCTGCGTAGGATCCAGTTGCCCTGGAGTTTTGGGATCACATGGGCAAGTCACCTGCCCATGCGCCCTAACCAGTCTCACCAGTTGCATTCCAGACCCGGCCCCAATGTGGATTGGGGTCTGCAATGTCTTTTGTCTGTCAAGTGCTCGCATTTAACAGGCACATTCTTTGCTCCAAAGATGATCCCATGCACTTACAAAGGCTATGTACAAAACCAGCAAATATAAAACCAATCTTCATAACTCCAACTACAACAATGATACATGCATACAAACAGGAGGAGTAAATTCAGTAGGTCATAACTTTCACAGAGATATGTTACGTGGCACATGTAGCATAAAACATATTTTAGTTACATATATACATTTATAAGCATCTCCCCATAAAGTTTTATGGGGAACAGCGTCACACCCTCCTCCTGGACTTACTGCCAGAGACTTGGACACTGTCCATGGCGGAGGCAGTACACATAAAGCCCCTGTTTGTCTTTGGTCACACCCCTTTTCAGTACGGGCACACCACATGGTGTCATTCGTAATGGTTTTAGCAAAACGCGAGGTTCCTGGTCCCCGGGCGCCTGAAAATGAGTTGGGGTGTAGTATTGCTAACAGGATACAGATAGCAATACCTGTTAAGGCGTAGGAACCTCGGCATTTAGCTCTCAGTGCCATGAGGTGGCGTGCCTCAGTTTCCCCTTTCACACAGCAGCCTGGGCCTGTTGTGCTTTTGCTGTTGTGCCAAGCTTCCAGCCAGTTACCCGATATAGGCCGACAGGTAACATGTTTGTACGACCGTGAGGTCACCATCCCAAGCATGTCCAACAGTTTTTCCCACCAATCAGGTATGTTCCCCATCTTGAAAGGGTTGACCCTCAGTGTTGGAACAAAGGCATCAGGTGACCTCCTGGCCCGGGAAGCAGACAAAGGGGGAGGAGGGGATGGAGAGTTTCAGTTTGGAGCTGGCCGGAGAAGATGGGAGAGAGGCAGACAGGGTCTGGCCTCCCTGCCCCGTTTGGAGCTGTGGGACGAAATGCAGGGAGCCCCCAGGCTGGGGTCTAAGCTCCCTGCCCCCCGGAAGGACCCGACTGAGGGGTCCTGGATGTACTGGCAAGCTCTGGTTGGACTGTGTTCCTGGCATCTCTAATAAACCTTCTGTTCTACTGGCTGGCTGAGACTCCCAGTGAATCCGGGGAAGAGGGGTGCAGGGCCGGACTCCCCTATACTCCGTGACAGCTGGTGTACCCAGTTGGCCCATGTGAGCTTTCCTTCTTCTCTTGCTCTTTCTCACCCTATCACCGCTCTGCTAGCCACCCTCTCTCATCTGAGATGTCTTGAGGTCCCACCAGGAGTGGCGGAAGCTCGCTAAAAGTGACAGGCCCCGGTGCCCGAACAGTGGCCTCATCCCACCTCTTCCACTTGAGGCCACACTCTTAATTGCCCCTTCTCCCCAAAGCCCCACTCCTGCCCTGCCTCTTCCCTCCAAAACCCCACCTCCTGCTGGCTGCCCCTCCCCCTGTTCCAGCATGTCCTGGTACCTCCACTGACACGTCTTTCAGTGATTCCAGCTGTTAGTGCGGGAGCCTCACTGCTAGTGCAGACTAGGCAGTTTCTTACATCAGAGACACTGTCCCCAAGCAGGACTAATGCTGAGACCTGGTGAGCAGTGATCTCAGATCTGTTGGTCTGCAGCAAATACAGCTCTGTTGTTACACAGCGAAGACCAAAAGGGTCAAATGGTGCCTGGGCCCCTTAAGAAGAGCCCAGCCCATCAAGTACCAGCACTTGGCTCTCCCCTCTCTCAACTCCACTTAGCATTGTTTGGAGTCAATCCTTGCCTCTGTCAGCCTGGGGCACTGGGAGAAAAGCCCTGAGCAAGGGCTCCAGTGGTGCAATAGGTTAGCGCACAGTACTTATACGGCAGTGCTGAACGGAGACATGCTGAGGTTGTGAGTTCGAGCCTCACCTGGAGCACTGGTTTTCATTAACCCAATGGCTTTACCCACATATTTGGCCCCATGGACCCTAGAATTCCATCCCGGAGGACAGTGAGTTAGTTAGGTCAAGCAATTTTCTCACCCCACTGGATGGTACCATCCTTAATACATAGAATCCCCATGAAACCTGGACCAGTCTCCTTAGATGACCTTCATTTTCTCAGGATTCCTGCTGCTTCCAGCGTAGGTGCAGGAGGAGCAAGGCAAAATCACGACGCCACAATCTCCTATTTTATATTCTTGGTTTGTGTCTAGAACAGGGCTTCTCAAACTATCTGATGTGGCAGACTGGCAATTGTTTTTTCCCAATGTGTCAGGGACCCTATTTGTGCCATTTTACTATTATTTCTTTCTTTCTTTCCTGGAAACTCGCTGCGGACCGGCAGCCGATTGCTCGCGGACCAGCACCGGGCCTTGGACCACCACTTTGAGTAGCACTGGTCTAGAAGAGACTTGCCCAGACATATCCGGGTGGGCTTTGGTGAGTCACTAGGTTGGGGGATCCTCCTGGTGTGGTCTTGTACAACTGAGTCATAGACTGGAGCAGTCCCCAGAGTGTGGTGCTTGGGCATCTGTCATTGAATTGCAAATCCCTTAATTACAACTCCCCTGCTGGTTAATGGTCATTGAACACCCTCCTGGGCAGGGGTCCTTTGTATGTCACTAGCAAACTTACAGCATATTTCAGTGACAGCCACACAGCAAAATGCATCACTTCCTACACCCTAATGCTACACATCTCGGGACAGAATGACGGATTTCAGCAGATCATGACTTTCCCTATGCTAACTGACATGGAATGCTTTGTATGGAATATCACAGCCAGATAGGAATGATGAATATGGGGGCTACAGGGAGCTATTTTGAAGTACATCGTGTCACAAAAGCCTCTAGACAGTGGCCTTTGGGCAGAGCTGGCCGAAGAGCCTTCTAGTAACTGAGGGTACGTCTACACTACGCACCGGATCGGGTGGTGATCGATGTATCGGGAGTCGATTTATCGCGTCTAGTTGGGAGGGCCAGCTGCAGAGTCTGCTCTCAGGGCGGAGGCAGCGCGCGGAGACGTCCCTCCCCCCAGGAGCCCCCTGCAGAGACATGCCGGCAACGTCCAGGAGCAGCGTGGCATGGAGGGAGGGGGCAGAGGGGGCAGGGAGCCGTGCATCGCTTGGGGAGGCATTGGGTCTCCGTGGGCTGTCTGGGGCGGGGGCAGTGCCAGAGGGGGCTCAGGCCCCCCCTTTGCCTCCTCTCTCCGGGCTCCCAGCTCATCTTGCTGGCCGACAGGGATGTCAGGGTGCAGCGGCGCAGGGAGCGGGAAGGACGAATCTGAACATGAGAACTGCCATAGTGGGTCAGACGAACAGTTCATCTGGTCTCGTATCCTGTCTTCTGACAGCAGCCAGGGCCAGGTGCGTCTGAGGGAATGAACACAACAGCCACTCACTGAGTGAACCGTCCCATCCTCCCCTCCCAGCATCTGGCAGTCAGAGTGTTAGGGACACGCAGAGCATGGGGATGCAGCATCCCTGATTCCCTCGGCTAACAGCTGATGCCCCGACCCTGAGGAACTGATTGAATTCTTTCTTGAACCCGTTTGTAGTTTTGGCCTTCAACACATAATGAACACACACCTGCAACCCCCCGAATTCTAAACACATGAGTTACACACCCTGAGGTCAAGATATTTTAATCAATACAGGATATTTGGTTCTTATGGGGCTCTTTGATCCCGAGCCTTTAGGGTGCCGTAAGGCCACTTCCACAAAAGCTGGAGCCTAAATCCTGAATGAAACTTGGTCCCCCCTCAGCCTTTTCCTGTTCCCTCACCCAGACACGTCATAGACCTGAGGCCATAGCGACACTACAAGCCCATGTTAACTCAAGTTATGTCAGCATAGACTCGCTACGGTTACTATGTCACTTCTGTGACTTACTTGTGCTATTCTAATAAATACACTAGACCTGTAATGGTGATGAATTAACCACCATACAAGTATATTGAAGGCGAACCCTAAGGAAATGAAGAGTTTAAATTATCCTCCACATGGCCCGTGTCCCACTAAAATAAATCCAACCCACAGGTCACAAGTATCAATGTCAGGATGCTGGATGGTGCTGAGAGTTTGCCTGACACCTCAGGGACACAGCGTGAGGTAGTGTCCCAGGGATCTCTAGGAAAGGAGCAGAACCGGATTGGCTTGGTCTGGGGAGAGAGTCTCAGGGGTCTGTGTAGACGTATTGCCCTGGTTAGAAACTGTGGCTAAAACACAGGCCTCGCTGTGAGCAGGATTCAAACCTGCGCAGGGGAACCCTATTGGATTTCGACTCCAACACCTTAACCACTCGGCCATCACAGCTGTGAGCACAGGAATGCTCCAATGCCAGAGACACTGGTAAATAATCCCAACGCCTGGGTTGAAGTCACTTGAAATCCAGAAATCAAACAGCAAACCTGGCTCCCAAAGCACAGGGGGGATTTGTGGTTTGTTCTCTTTGCTTAGCCATGTGCAGTAGCACAGAGAGGGCTTTGAAAAGCCTCCCCTCCCACAGAGTGGGAATGGGAAAGAATTGTTCACTTGAAGCTTGATTTGAATCATGATGTCTGGACCCCTCTGGCGCTCAAGTCACAACAGTGAGCAGGCAAACGACAGGCTCCCACGTCACTGGAGAGAGCAAGACGAAGCCTTGGAACACCCAGGAGTGTTAGGTGGCGAAAGAGCTGCCCCAAGGTCCCACCGAGACTTGAACTCGGATTGCAGGATTCAGAGCCCTGAGTGCTGCCCTTACACCATGGGACCGGGGGTGATAATAGCCTTGTGTTCTTCACACTTGTGGTGTAGAAGAGCCTGGGTGGACAATTTTTTGCCTCCCTTGCTCAAGGCCTCTCTGGCCAGCCCTGCATTTCTCAACAAGTTGGTACGCAGCAGTTTGCTGTAGACCCAGAAGCCTTTCTTCCTCCAGACTGTGAGGCCAGTGGGCGTGTGAGGAAGTTGCCCCTTCAGTCCCAGGCAATAAATGGCCCTTCCTAGGAAAGGCCAAGTCCTGAAAAGAAAAAAGGAATGTCAAGAACAGATGGTTTCTGAAGTTCTTGCAGGACGTGACAGGGGAAAAGGTTCTCTCTGCCTAACAAGGGACTTGAAGCCTGGATCCTCAGTCTGATCCTCTACCAACTGAGCTAGCCAGGATCACATGGAAAATGGGCACATTTGGTGCAGAAGAGAAACTAGTCAAGAAAAAGAGGGTGGGAAACAATACAGAAAACCTGCTACTCTCTTTCTCTTAGCAGCCCTAGCCCCAGCCTTCTCCCCCATCCTGAGACCTTCTTCTTTTTTTAGTTAAATAATGGATCCAGGAGAAAACACGGTTATACAAAGCAAAACGAAATCACAGACAAAAATGCCATTGAGGAAGAGGGGGGATTTCTATGAGCTTGCGCTGTGCAGATTTTTCTATACAGTGCAAGAGAGAGGGGGGGGGGGGTTCCAACCCTTCACATCTACAACTCCCCAAAACTCTACAACATTTAAAAGTCCACAATATTCTCGAGGCTCTGGGGATTCCAAAACTCCAGAAAGCTTTGGGGCCTCAAGAAATCCAGAAAGCTCACCTTCCCTGTCTCCAGATGCACAAGAGCTTTTGGTCAGGACGGCTTGACAAAATGGTCACAATAGGTTGGGGCTCTAGAACTTGCCACCTTGGCTACCGCTGGCTGCAGTCCTGCGGTTTGACCCAATGGTTGGGATTCTCACAGCTTCACCTGATACCCACAAGTCTGGCCCTTGTGTTTGCTGCCACACTTTCCCCTTTGCCCACATGACACTTAAGGAAAGGAGTGCCAGGGCCAGGCTTCATAGACATAGTTCTGCATCAGACCCACTCCCTTCATATTTATGAAAGGGTGGTTAAATCCTTCCCCACCCCCGGCCTCATCTGATCAGATCCACGGTCCCATTAAGCCTTGTATTTCTCCTCCCACAGCAGACATCCTGTCTGTGGGAGTGGCCAATGCCGGAAATAGTAAAGGAAACTCTAACCCTTCCCCACGGACTGCACAATGATCCTTTCCATACGTTGTTACATGGGAACAGTCCCTCCTGAGCCCCCAGCCACAGAGCAGTTTGAGTCATGAAGCGTGATGGTTAGCCCTGCCCTTTAATCCCCCTGCAGATACCCCATCCAAGAGTGGGTGCCCCAGTTGTGCCAGACACTGCGGAAACCCCGTCCAAGGATGGGGGCCCTGATTCTGCAGGTGTTGTACAACTCATAGTGAGAGAGAGAGTCCATGATGCCAGGAGCTCACAGGCAAAATAGATGAAGTGTGGGAGGGTGGTTCCCATTTTACAGCTGGGGAAACTGAGGCCCAAAGATGCAATGTCATTTGTCCATGTTTGCACAGAGAATAATGGGGCCAAACTTGGAACTGAATCCAAATTTTCCGAGTCAGAGCCTGGCCCTTAATCACAAGCCAAGCATTGTCGATTGCATGGCAGTGGCCTCCATGGGAAGTTGCACAATCTCCGTCATTGGAAGATTTTAAGAAGGGGTTATGCAAATATCTGTCAGGGATGACCTAGGGATACTTGGTCCTGACTCTCAGGGTCCCTCCCTGCCCTATCGCTCTACATGCTTCTGTTGTGTGGTTTTGTGCTGTGTGCATTACCCCACGTGGCCACCCGGTGTCACTGTTGCTCTATGAGAGAGATGCTGTGTGCGTTACCCCACGTGGCCACCCGGTGTCACTGTTGCTCTCTGAGAGAGACGCTGTGTGCGTTACCCCACGTGGCCACCCGGTGTCACCGTTGCTCTCTGAGAGAGATGCTGTGTGCATTACCCCACGTGGCCACCCGGTGTCACTGTTGCTCTCTGACAGAGACGCTGTGTGCATTACCCCACGGGGCCACCCGGTGTCACTGTCGCTCTCTGAGAGAGATGCTGTGTGCATTACCCCACGTGGCCACCCAGTGTCACTGTTGCTCTCTGAGAGAGACGCTGTGTGCATTACCCCACGTGGCCACCCGGTGTCACTGTCGATCTCTGAGAGAGACGCTGTGTGCGTTACCCCACGTGGCCACCCGGTGTCACTGTCGCTCTCTGAGAGAGACGCTGTGTGCATTACCCCACGTGGCCACCCGGTGTCAGTCGCTCTCTGAGAGAGACGCTGTGTGCATTACCCCGCGTGGCCACCCGGTGTCACTGTTGCTCTCTGAGAGATGCTGTGTGCATTACCCCACGTGGCCACCCAGTGTCACTGTTGCTCTCTGAGAGAGTCGCTGTGTGCATTACCCCGCGTGGCCACCCGGTGTCACTGTTGCTCTCTGAGAGAGACGCTGTGTGCATTACCCCACGTGGCCACTCGGTGTCACTGTTGCTCTCTGAGAGAGACGCTGTGTGCATTACCCCACGTGGCCACCCGGTGTCACTGTTGCTCTCTGAGAGAGACGCTGTGTGCATTACCCCACGTGGCCACCCGGTGTCACTGTTGCTCTCTGAGAGAGACGCTGTGTGCATTACCCCACGTGGCCACTCGGTGTCACTGTTGCTCTCTGAGAGAGACGCTGTGTGCATTACCCCACATGGCCACCCGGTGTCACTGTTGCTCTCTGAGAGAGACGCTGTGTGCGTTACCCCACGTGGCCACCCGGTGTCACTGTTGCTCTCTGAGAGAGACGCTGTGTGCATTACCCCACGTGGCCACCCGGTGTCACTGTTGCTCTCTGAGAGACGCTGTGTGCATTACCCCACGTGGCCACCCGGTGTCACTGTTGCTCTCTGAGAGAGATGCTGTGTGCGTTACCCCACGTGGCCACCCGGTGTCACTGTTGCTCTCTGAGAGACGCTGTGTGCGTTACCCCACGTGGCCACCCGGTGTGACTGTTGCTCTCTGAGAGACGCTGTGTGCATTACCCCACGTGGCCACCCGGTGTGACTGTTGCTCTCTGAGAGATGCTGTGTGCATTACCCCACGTGGCCACCCGGTGTCACAGTTGCTCTCTGAGAGAGTCGCTGTGTGCATTACCCCGCGTGGCCACCCGGTGTCACTGTTGCTCTCTGAGAGACGCTGTGTGCATTACCCCACGTGGCCACACGGTGTCACTGTCGCTCTCTGAGAGAGACGCTGTGTGCATTACCCCACGTGGCCACTCGGTGTCACTGTTGCTCTCTGAGAGAGACGCTGTGTGCATTACCCCACATGGCCACCCGGTGTCACTGTTGCTCTCTGAGAGAGACGCTGTGTGCATTACCCCACATGGCCACCCGGTGTCACTGTTGCTCTCTGAGAGAGACGCTGTGTGCATTACCCCACGTGGCCACCCGGTGTCACTGTTGCTCTCTGAGAGAGACGCTGTGTGCATTACCCCACGTGGCCACTCGGTGTCACTGTTGCTCTCTGAGAGAGACGCTGTGTGCATTACCCCACGTGGCCACCCAGTGTCACTGTTGCTCTCTGAGAGAGACGCTGTGTGCATTACCCCACGTGGCCAGCCGGTGTCGCTGTTGCTCTCTGACAGAGACGCTGTGTGCATTACCCCACATGGCCAGCCGGTGTCGCTGTTGCTCTCTGAGAGAGACGCTGTGTGCGTTACCCCACGTGGCCACCCGGTATCACTGTTGCTCTCTGACAGAGACGCTGTGTGCATTACCCCACATGGCCAGCCGGTGTCGCTGTTGCTCTCTGACAGAGACGCTGTGTGCATTACCCCACCTGGCCACGCGCTGTCACTGTTGCTCTCTGACAGAGACGCTGTGTGCATTACCCCACGTGGCCACTCGGTGTCACTGTTGCTCTCTGAGAGAGACGCTGTGTGCGTTACCCCACGTGGCCACCCGGTATCACTGTTGCTCTCTGACAGAGACGCTGTGTGCATTACCCCACATGGCCAGCCGGTGTCGCTGTTGCTCTCTGACAGAGACGCTGTGTGCATTACCCTCTCTAAGGGGAGGTTGAGATCCCTGTGGCAGAGTTTCTCTAGTGTCTGGTTATCACATTTGCCTGACATGCAAAAGGGCCCTGGTTTTACACCAGGCAGAAACATTAAGTTTTACTTTTCTCAGGTCCCTTAGCTGAGAAGCAAGGTGCTCCCCTTTTTGCCACTGGGATAACCCGAACCCTTGCACTACAGAGGGTGGTGAAATGAGCTGAGAAAGCGTGCCGGACAAAGCTGTTGTTTACTGCCCTCTTTTTCTTGGCGAGTGTCTCTTCTGCAACAAACTTGTCTTCTCCTCATGTGAGTCTGGTTAGCTCAGTTGGTCGAGCATTAGACTTTTAATCTGAGGGGCCAGGGTTTAAGTCTCTGGTCAGGTGTAGAGGAGATCATTTCCTGCTGTGGTATCCTCTGAGAACTTCAGAAGTGAGCTCTCCAGTACCTTCCTTGATGTTACTTTTTTCTTTTCAGGACTTGGGAATTCCTAGGAAGGGCCATTTACTGCCTGGGACTGAAGGGGCAAATTCCTCACACACCCACTGGCCTCACAGTCTGGAGGAAGAAAGGCTTCTGGGTCTACAGGAAACCGTTGCCTGCCGACTTGTTGAGGAAATGCAGGGCTGGCCAGAGAAGCCATAGAGACCTTGAGGAAGGAAGGCAAATTATTGTCCACCCAGGCTCTCCTACACCGGAAGTCAAATAGACACAGTATGTTCTCCACCGGTCCCATGGTGTAAAGGCAACACTCAGAGCTTTGAATCCTGCAATCCGAGTTCAAGTCTCAGCGGGAACTTGGGGCAGCTGTTTTGTTTTCCTCTGAGTCCTGAAGCTGGGCTGCAGCCTGGCCTAGGAGGCAGCCCGATGGGTTGACCTACTGCCCAACCTTGTGCTGATGAACCTCAGCCCCCACCCGGGCAGGGTTTGATGCATCACTTAAATTCCAGGACACTGAGGGATTTCAGCTCCCTTTGTCCAGAGGGAACCTACCCCACACTCCCAGCCAGATTCTTGTCCATGGGATCACTGTAGGGGGGGGGCTGGGTCCCTCTTTGTCTTCTCTCTCTCTAGGACAGGCCAGGATGCCTATAACTGGGGCATCTGAGCACCCAGGACCTTCTGTGGAGCTGCCATTTCCCTTCCCCTTGTATGGTCTCATGTGTCATTGACTCTAGTCTTTATTCTATCCATCGTCAGCACTATCCCAACCCAGCTGCACTTGCCTCGAAAAGAGAGTGTCCCCTGGGGGGTGTAAATCAGTGACCTCTCTCCTCTGTAGAGCTGCCATTTCCCTTCCCCTTCTAGGATCTTATGTGTCATCTGGCGCTTCCTCAGCTCATTTCACCACCCTCTGTCCCGCCGGAGTTGGGGTTATCCCAAGGACAGGCCAGTGGCAGAAGGAGAAGTGCCTTGCTGGACAGCTAGGGGAGCTGGAAAAAGGAAGCCATTATGTTGCTGCCTGGTTTTGAACCAGGGGCTTTTTGCATGTTAGGCAAACGTGATAACCACTACACTACAGAAACTTCCTTCAAATGTCTATCACTTGGCAATGTGCAGGCGCTGCTAAACTTTTCAACCAAACACAAGTAAAAATTAATAAACTAATTTCAGGTTATATAGAAACTACCATAACAATTCACGAAAGAACGTTAAAAAACAAAGAGAGAGAACGTTGCCTAAACGTATTAGTCATAAACATCTAATGGGCATTTCCCTCAGAGTATAATATAACAATAGGGAAGTGGCAATGTGTCCAATTGCTAAAACAAATTCCCTGTTAGGACCAGTCCCAATCCGGTGTCAGTGACACTGCATCCGAACTGAGGTACATGTTATTCAAAACAGTCTGTTCACTGGCCAGTCACCCCTATTGAATGCAGACAGCCATATTCGATGCATTGGTTACTGTCCATTCAGCAGGTTATTACCTACTTATTTATAATCACTGAAGCTGCTCTAAGTGGATGGGAGAGAGCTGTCCAGTCCGTGTAGTAAATCCACCTCCCCGAGAGGTGGGAGCTATGTCAGTGGGAGAAGCTATGTCGGTGGGTGTGGAAGCTGTTCTGTTTACACGTCTATATAATGTTTAATCAATTACACACAACATGGGGGTATAACTCAGTGGTAGAGCATTTGACTGCAGATCAGGTGGTCCTTGGCTCAAATCCAACTGCCCCCTTAAATATCCAATCTTTTAACAAACATTTTTGCATATCCATTTCCATTCTGTTCAGGAGTTCCACTGAATGGGGATGCCTGAAATGGATGGAAACACTCAACGTTTTCCTGTGCAAATGCATAAAAACCCAGCAAACACGTCCCTCGGTGCATCTATACTGTGATAACAGCCCTGCAGCCCGGCTGGCCTGGATCGTCTGACTTGGACATCTCGGTCTCTGGTTGTGGGGCTAAAAACTGCAGTGTGGACATTTGGCTCAGACTGGAGCCCGGCCTCGGAGACCCTCACCCCTCGTGGGATCTCAGAGACTGGGCTCAAGCCCAAGCGTCTACACTGTAATTTTATAGCCCTGCAGCACAAGCCCCACAAGCCTGGATCAGCTGAGCCAGGGTTTGAGAACAGTGACTTGGGTGTGTTAATGGCAGTGTAGACGTAACGCTAGGCTATGTCCACACTGCAATGAACACCCAGGGCTGCCCCGTGCCAGCTCAGGCTCCCAGGCCTTGGGCTGTGGGGTGGTAAATTTGCAGTGTAGACATCTCGGCTCAGGCTCAGTGCCGGGCTCTGGGACCCCACGAGGTTGGGAGGGAGTTTAGCAAGCGACAAAGGGAAATCGGCCGTGGAGTATTACCCTGGGCTCACTGGCAGTTCCCCATTGGTCTGTCTGCTTTGGGGCAGGGACCATAACACGTCCTGCTGCATTCGTTATTTCAAAGGGTGGTTTAGGATTTTCAGTCTCAGACACGGTGCACAAAGCAGGACTCCACCCTCGGCGTAAACTAAATGAGCCGCCCACAGATTCCGGTAGCCACAAGGAGCCATTCGGTGTGAGAGTCAGACCTGCCCCTGTCCCAGAGGGAGGGGTCGTCTGCAAGGAGACTGGACCACTGACCTATCAGCTCTTAACTCCCAAACTTTCCGTAACTCTATTATCAGTGCCTGGGAGTGTAATTTAAACTATAAAAACAGCCACACTGGGCTAGACCAAAGGTCCATCTAGCTCTGTATTTTGTTTTCTGAGATTAGCCAATACCAGGTGCCCCAAAAGTGACTCAACAAAGCACCACTGGGAGTTGAACCCAGAATCTCCTGTTTACAAAACAAGTGCTTTAAACAGCTGAGCCATGGTGCCTACCCATTCCAGCTAACCACACCTGACTCCCTACCAGACCCCACCTGGGCCTTTGCTTGTGTTTGGATTCTGCAAAGCAGAGGAGCAGGTGACGTTTTCCTTGCAAGTTGTGTGTGTGTGAATCCTTGGCCAGGTCTGCACTACAAAGTTATTGCAGCATCATTATATTGCTCAGGTGTGAAAAACACATGACGCTCCCTCGTCTCTGGGTGCTCTCTGGGCACCAGATGGAGGAGCAGGCTGGGGCTAGGGCTGCTAAGGGAGCCAGAGTAGCAAGTTTTCTGTATTGTTTCCTGCCCTCTTTTTCTTCACTAGTTTCTATTCTGCACCAGCCTTGCCCTTCTCTTTTGTGAGCCTGGCTAGCTCAGTTGGTAGAGCCCCAGATTCTTAATCTGAGGTTTCAAGTACTTGGTCAGGTGTAGAAAGCATCACATCCCCCCAAGAACTTCAAGAGACAGCTCTTCAGTACCGTCCTTGACATTATATTTTTTTCTTTTCAGGACTTGGGCTTTCCTAGGAAAGGCCATTCTCTGCCTGGGACTGAAGGGACAACTTCCTCACATGCCCACTGGCCTCACAGTCTGGAGGAAGAAAGGCTTCTGGGTCTACAGCAAACCGCTGTGTGCCGACTTGTTGAGCAAATGCAGGGCTGGCCAGAGAGGCCTTGAGCAAGGGAGGCAAAAAATTGTCCGCCCAGGCGCTTCCACACCACAAGTCAGAAAACCCCCAAATTATCACCCATGGTGTCAGGTCAGCACTCAGGGCTTTATATCCTGCAATCCAAGTTCAAATCTCGGTGGGACCTTGGGGCAGCTCTTTTGTCACCCAACACTACTGGGTGTTGCAAGGCTTCATCTTGCTCTCTCCAATGACGTGGGAGCCTGTCTTTTGCTCTTATCATGGTTCCCTCTCTTCTCCCTCCTTCAGTCCAGCCAGTCCTCCCTCCCCAAACTCCAAGGAGTGACTGACTCTTGCTTTGCTGAGCAGCTCATTATATGTGGGCTGCTCCAAGCAAGCCTTCTCCTGATTGGCTCGCCCAATACACTTTCCTGATTGGCTGGGTTCTGCATAGCCTCTCCAAGGCTGCCTGTTGTGTATTTGGTTGTCGTGGTAATAGCATCTTGTTGTTGCTATGCAACTGAGGTAGATTATTCGGGGATAGCCCAGCCAGTTTTGGTTGGTTTGGTCAGCTCAGTGTGTGAAAATAAATGGCTGCTTCCATGGCTCTCAGCTCTCTGTGTCTCAAATGATTTCTTCCTACACCTGCTGCCCAAGGATACAACGAAGTGGCGACGAGGACGGGATCCCTGTGCTGCCCCAGCAACAGAGGGAAGTAGAAGTCAAGGTAAAAAGAAAGAAAAAGACCCCTATCAAAATCTTCTAGCTGTTGGAAGGGGGTGAGAACTGGCTTGTTCGACACTGACTGTGAAACCTGAAACTAAACCCAGGGCTACACTTACAGGGCCACTGGACCCTTGGAGGAGAACATAGTGCAATGGCACGTGTGTACTGAGCGTTTGGAGCTTTCTGTGATTGCCAATGACATTACAGAAGAGAAGAAGGTGCCAATATTCTTAAGTGTTGTGGGGCTAAAACCTACTCCCTGCGACGCAGCTCACTACACCCTGTTAAGCCTGAGACCAAATCTTACAGTGACATTGTGGGAATCCTGGGGTCCCATTTCCCCCCCAAACCACTGGTAACTGCTGAAAGATATAGTGGGTTCCACAAAAGAGACCAAGAAGATGAACCAGTTGTACAATTTGTAGCAACTTTAACAAGGCTTGCGGAACACTGTGAATGTAAGGAGATGTTAAATGACGCCCTGCGTGACAGGTTCGTGTGTGGCCTGCACAGTGACGCTATACGGAAGCGCCTATTGACAGAGGCTCAGCTTAAAGAGCAAGAGAAGAGGGAAAGCTCACATGGGCCCACTGGGCACACAAGCCCACGCTGCTTTTCCCTGCTGGGGAGTGTGAAATAAGGGACTCGTGGCAGGTAAAGCCACTGCTGCGCGTCCAGAAAACAGCCCAGCCCTGAGCCCACAGAGCAGGCTGAAGCCTGGGGGTGAACTAAGGATCTCTAGAGCCTCAGTCTAACACTCCCCTGACTGAGCTACTTCAGCACCTACAAGGGACCTGCTTTAGGCTGCTGCTTCTCTGTCTGGGATGTTTCTGTCAGTCCTGGCACACAAGAAGGACGTCATTGCGAGAGGCCCAGGAGGGGCTGATGAATTCTTGCCGGCCTCACTCAGCCCTGTGAAGTATTACCCTGGACTCAGCTCTCCATTGGTCTGTCTGCTTTGGGGCAGGGACCATAACACGTCCTGCTGCATTCGTTATTTCAAAGGGTGGTTTAGGATTTTCAGTCTCAGACTGAAGTAGATGACCCGACAAACACAGTGTCCGTCTTGTCTAAAGAAGTGGCTTGGAGAGACTTTCCCCATGTGACCGTGTGGCCTAATGGATCAGGCGTCTGACTTTGGATCAGAAGATTGAGGGTTCGAGTCCCTTCACGCTTGTGCAGTTTTCTCTTTGTGCGGAAAGTCCTGCTCCCTTCAGGGCTGGAGCATCTTCTTGGCGGCTCAGGCCAATGCTCTGGGTTCAGCTAGAGCCTGGGAAGGAGGTTGTCAGGGGTCGCTCTGAACTCCAGTTTACAGATGTGGGGACCTGCATGAAACACCCCCTAAGCTTATTTTTACCAATTTAGGATAAAAACGTCCCCCAGGCACGTTTTTGTCCTTGAACGGTACGCTGCCACCACCAAGTGATTTAAACAAACATTCAGGGAGGGTGTAACGAAGTGGGACTGTTCCTAATGTTTCCTCTGAATACTGAGTGGGTGCCTCAGTTTCCCCTATGCCTCAGTTTCCCCTTTATCTTTCTTAAGTCTCTAGGTGGTGGGATAAGGGTGTGTGATTGTTGCAAAGCCCTAGAGGGCCAGTGTGATGACACAGCATGGCCGACACCCTGTCTCCTGGCAACTGCTGGCCTGGGCCCCTCCCCTGCAAAGGTGCCGGCTCAAGGGGTTGGGGAACAAAAGGATCAGGTGATCTCCTGGCCCGGGAAGGAGACAAAGGCAGAGGAGGGGCTGGAGAGTTTGGAGCTGGCTGGGCACACGGAGGGAGGTCCAGACGGACCTCTGGCCTCCCCACCCCCCAAGATGGACCTGACTGAGGGGTCCTGTTCTCTGTACCTACAAGCTCTGGTTTAGACCCTGTTCCTGTTGTGTAATAAACCTTCTGTTTCGCTGGCTGAGAGTCACGTCTGACTGCGGAGTTGGGGGGCAGGGCCCTCTGGCTTCCCCAGGAGCCTCACCCGGGTGGACTCGCTGCGGTGAAGAAGGGGTTACTGAACGCTCTGGGTCAGACCCAGGAAGGTGGAAGCTGGGGAAGCTTCTTGCCCTGGAGACAGTCGGCTCAGCGAGGAGGCTCCTCCAGAGTCCTGACTGGCTTCGTAGGGAGCAGTTCCGGAGCATCGCCCGACAGGGGCATCGGCAGAGCAGTGACTGGGGAGCTCAGCCCCTCACAGCCCATCCCCCTCACACTGACACCTCCATGGACCCTCCCCCTCACAGCCCCTCCCCCTCACACTGACACCCCTATGGACCCTCCCCCTCACAGCCCCTCCCCCTCACACTGACACCCCCATGGACCCTCCCGCTCACAGCCCCTCCCCCTCACACTGACACCCCCGTGGACCCTCCCCCTCACAGCCCCTCCCTTCACACACGCAGGGACTTGTTCGCTGGGGTCTGACATTACAAACCCAGGGGGGAGGTTTCTGAGGATTTACTCCCTGAGCCTCTCCCCCTCTCACCGCGCCCCTGAGTGCAGAGGGGCTGGGCTCAGGCAGCCAGTTTCACCCAGGGATTTCCCAGCCCAGGCCCCCGAGTCTCCTCTGCCCGTATCTACCAGTGACACTGCGCGTGGGCGGCGGCTACAAGGGGCTCGGGGAGGCTGAGCCTCCCCAAACGGGGCAAGAAATGCTGGTGGGACGCACCCCCCTTGGAGGGGGGCTGGGCCGCTGCCTTGGGACAGACCCTCCCGAGGAGTGGGGGAGTCACCGGCACTCAGACCTCACGCACAGGCCTGGCTCTCGCCTTCAGCCCAGGCAGCCAGAGGGGCCGGGGAGCTCCCTGGCAGTCCCACACCTCAGCCACCTCCTGCCTCATGGCCTCGGCTCCTGGCGCTCTGCTGGTCGCCCCCTCGCTTGCAGGCCCAGAGCAAAAAGAAAGAAGCACCTGCCTAGCAGAGGATGGTTTCGATCCATCGACCTCTGGGTTATGGGCCCAGCTCGCTGCCGCTGCGCCACTCTGCTGGGTCTCTGCTTCGAGCATCCAGAACCCAGCCTCCAGCATCCACACTAGCGCCTTGCGAGCGCTGGCGCTGGACAGCAGAGATCTCAGCCACAATGCCCCAGATGGGCAAACGCTGTGGGCTCCTGAAGCCTCTGCCACCCTATGGATGTGGGATTTTTTTCTTCCCTTGCTCTTTCTCAGCAAGGGGAAGGAAAGAAGCTCTCCTTCTAGCTGGAGTCACAAGGGCGAGGTAAGGATGACTTCCTGGGAGCCGGCTCCAGTTCTTTGCTCTACCAGCCGACCCACCTGGGCTTACATCCCACGACCTAGTGGATGTAAGCCCCAGGCAGTTTTTGCCTCAGTCTAGCTTGTTGGGATCAAACCTCTCTCCCCGACCTGGAGCTGATGAACATTCCTGGCTGGAGGGACACACACTCCAACGACTCAAAAGGAAAAGAGTTGATAGAAAAAAATCACAGGACTGACCCCAAAGAAGGGTGAGCTGCAAAAGGCAGAAGCAGGCAACTCCTCTGCGGGAGCTGAGAGACCACGGTGAACATGGTGCAAAGGTCGCTATGTGGGAATTCACAATTGTGATTTTAAAAACAAACAAACAATCTTTGGCCAGCCGGAATCGAGGCATTTATTACACTTCTCTCATATGTGGATTTACTGATGTCTAATAAGGCTTGAGCGATAACTGAAGCGTTTCCCGCACTCAGAGCGTGTGTAGGGCGTCGCTCCTGTGTGGAGTCTCTGATGTGACATGAGGGCCGAGCTATCACTGAAGCATTCCCCACACTCAGCGCACGTGTAGGGTTTCTCTCCGCTGTGGAGTCTCTGATATGTGATCAGGGCAGAGCTCTGCTTAAAACTCTTCCCACACTCAGAGCATGTGTAGGGTTTGTCACCCGTGTGGAGTCTCTGATGTCTGATAACGTGTAAGCTCCAATTGAAGCGTTTCTCACACTCAGTACACGTGTAGCGTGTCTCTTCCGAGTTGATTCTCTCGTGTGTAATAAGGTCTGAGAGGCTACTGACGTTTTCCTCTGGCCTCTGCTGAGTCTCACAGGCTTTTGCTTTTTCTGGGAGTGCACAACGCCCGGAAACATTCCCATTGGATATTCCTGATAACGTTCCATGTGGTTCTACTTGCTCAGCATTTTCCTGGTGGGGTGAATCCTCATTCTCACTCACCATCCCAACACCTGATGGGAGGCAGAGAGAATCCAGACATAGGTCACTCCCTGTGCCGGAGAGAAAAGCAATCTCAGAGAGAGGAATGGAAAAAGGGATGAACAAACCAAAATATGTGCGGGAGAGACCAAACCTATCAGGAGCTGATTTTCTCCAAACCCTTCCCCAGAGGAGAGAGAGGAAGGGATCAATTTTGGGTGTGCATCTCACCAGCACTCTCAGGGGAAAGCGAGATTGGCGAGGGATCTGCTGCCAACTGTCAGTGAGGATAGGTGGAAAGCCATGAGTGACATCTGCAGGGAACAATCCTGAACTTGGAAAGCTCACAACTTGGAGAGTCTTGGTAGGGCATCCCAAATGTTTCCTGTATTCACGGACAGTTTTTAGTTGGTTTACCCAATTCCTCACCTGTGCAGGCAGCTCTCGGGAGCACTTCTTTCTTAGAGCTCCGGAGGTCTGGGACCCACGGCTCTTCCTCTCATTCCAGCTGTGAGATCACATCAGGTGTGGAAACTGGAAACCCTGCTGAAGGCAAAGAAAACAAGGAAGGTCAGTGGAATTTGTGGGATACTGGTCACAAGGAATATTCCATGGTTTTAACCCCTCCTCATTTTTAAGTAGTAATATCCCAAGGCCATCTTCCTTGACTTAAAGTGGCAGATGAGTCATTATTATAAATCATATTCATCACCTTTTTGCCTATGGACCAGCTAAGAAGTGGGTCCCCATTGTGCTAGGCAAGGTACAAACCCAGAATAGTAGAAGGCCCATGCCCTGAAGAATTTACAATCTAAATAGACCAGACAGACACAGAATGGGGGAAGGGGTAGAACCCACCGGCAGAGTGAACTATGTGAAGGCAGAGTGACAGATCTGATGAACACAGGCATATCTCTTGAAACTATTGTATTTAATGGTATGACTAGGGCCAGTGTTTTCCGGAAACTGCCGCTTTTACTGCATTTTTTACTGGAATTACACCCCCACCGATTTCTGCCTGGGGACACCTGACTCCTCCCCAGGGCACAGGGCAGAGGCTGGGGACTGGCTGCGGTTGAGACTTGCTGCTAATTTCTTCCCTCCTCATGCAAGTCTGGGTTCAGCAAAACCACTGTGCAGCTTCCCCTGGGCAGGTAGGGGAACCCTGCCCAGGGGAACCTTGCAAGGGGGACGCCAGGCTCCCACCTCATGCTGCAGAGCAGACGGGGCAGCTGCTCTCGGCTGCGTCCACAGCCCCTCTCCCCTGCTCATCTCCCCTGCGCACAGCGGGTTCATGTCCCATCTCCCCAGCACACAGCCGGCTCTAGGCTCTCAATGCCCAGTGTGTGGGCCCCACCTCCCCCACACGGCTGGCTCCTGTCCCCTCCCCCCAATGCACTTTCAGGCTGTAAAGGATTATATATTGCTCCTGTTTGTCAATTACTCTGTTTTCATTGCCAGAAAACACTGGCCCTAGTTCTGACTGTTATCTGTATCTTTGAGCCAGCCCTTGAGAGCATGAATACTCCACAGACTATGATGCTGAGATGGGCCAGATGACACCGGGGAGGGCTGAGGGATGGGTTTCCTGTGCAATCTGGTGTCACTAAGGGGTAATGAATGCCAGATCTCAAGGCTGGTTATGCAGATCTCCAGCTTTTGAAGCTTTGCCCCACGCAGAAAGGGCCAGTGACTGATTTCACCTCTTTCAGGAGACTGAAGACAGACTTTTTGGGGAGAAACAGCGGAGTTTGAATTGACTTAGAGGGGTCTTTTGGGGCTACAAACTGACATGACCTGTAATCTAAAAGAGGGAAGGTTTTAAGGAAGGTTTTAATACACTTTGGAACTGATCAGGGATTCCCAAGCGGACTGATGGTAAATACGCATTTAGATGCTTTTCTTGTTTTGTATCTTTTCCCCATAAGGCCCATGGATACTGTCATGGATCCATAGGATCTGTGCAATGCCTTGTCTTTTAACCCGTCCTTGGGAGGTGCCCCTTGAGTGCACTAGACCCCCAAGGGGTCCCACTCTTCCACAAGGATAGGCCTTAGACGGAGTCTCTGGCTTCAACACCCAAGACTGAGCCACTGGCTTCAACACTCCTATTTCAACCTGTGAGCAATGCCAGCAGGTCCAGCCGAGCGACACTCCTGTTCAGAGACTGTTCCTCATTCCATGCACCTCAGCAAGTTTGTGCTGTGACACTGGGCAGACTGTTAAACCACAGCAGGGTTTATTAGCCAACCGACACACGGCATTGGAAAGTCCTTCGATTAGCACGGAGAAGCAAAGACGACAATAGAGTCCATACTGGCCAATGCCCTTGAGCCAGGCTGCTGTAGAAAACATTTTGTTTTCCTTTCACTGGGCCTGTCCATTTGTCTTCGCTCCGGTAGAGCTCCCTGCGCCTGTGAGCCCAGTAGGGGCCGAGGGGACGGGAACCCTTACCCAGCGATGTCACGTTCTCATAGTTCTCCTGCATGACGTCTCTGTAGAGGGCTCTCTGAGCAGGGTCCAGCAAAGCCCCCTCTTCCATGGTGAAATACACAGCCACCTCCTCGAAGGTCACCGGCCCCTGAAAGAGCAAGAGTCCAACACTCAGTACCTGCTGCCCCACTCACAGCCCCACTATTCATGGAGGAGAGGAGACCATCAAAGGGAAGCTCTGGGTGGCTCACAGTCAGGAGTCCCATCCCCACCCCACTCAGAGCATCCAGAAAACACCAGGGGGAGGGGACGAAGAGAGAGCCCCTTGTCTCTCCCAGCAGATCCATCACACACCTACTAGCGTGAGACTGATACGGGAGATGGAGGCCTGAGCAGAGTGCAGGGAGAGCTCGCTGGGAGAAAGCCCAACACTGTTCTCATTGTGAGGAGCTGGACAGGGCCAGCCTTGGTGGTGGGCGGACTAGGTGACGGTCCAGGGGGTGCCTCTAGCAGGGGTGTCCCATCTCTGCTCTCCCCACTGCTCTGCAGTGAGTATAGAGAGAGAATAATCATGTATTTGGTATCTAAGTAAATAGGATTGAAACACAAGGCCTGTAGGCTGAGACCTGCAAGAGTTTAGCTATTTGAGGCCTTGGAGCAAAGAAAAGCTGACATAAGTAAATGACTGAGGAATAACCCGATGCCCTAAGATTATGGGGAAAGAGGAATCAAGTGGTAACAGTGTGAAAAATTAGCCAGAAGATTAATTTTAAATTAAAAAATTCTGTAAAGGCACCTCTGCTTCCAAATGTGCGTCAATGTTAATGAGAGATGATCAGAACCACATTCTAAAAAGGGGGTGCCCAGAGTGGGAAAATTGAGCTCCCTATGGAATACTCCAGCAGGAATCATCCCTCTACTGATGATCAAGCCATGAGAGACTCATGAGACCCGACCACTATTGCTAAGGATGGGAGTAGAACTAGATTTGTAACTTTTGCATAGGGCTTTACAGAATTTCTCTATGCTTGGGGATTCAGAACTTTAATTGTAACTTTCATAAAACTTGTCAAACAGACTAGACCTTGTACGTGTGAATGTCTGTGTGGTGACTGCCCTTGGTCTGTGTGTGTTCCTGGACGATACATGTGAAGCGAGTAGCCGAGGTGACTTTCACTCTGTTAAGTTTGGAACTGTAGCCAGCAGAGGCGGACCCAGGGCAGTGTAACACCACATTACAACATGCACTTTAAATAAAAGAAAAGGCTGCACAGTACACCACATACCAGGCCACCCTTACCTCTGCGCTGCTGCTGGCGGTGGCTTTGCCTTCAGAGCCGGGCACTTGGTCAGCAGCCACTGCTATCCGGCCGCCCTGCCAGGGCTTCATTTGTGCTGGGGCTGAGCTCCGGCCGCTCTTTCAATACAAAGTAAGCACCGGAGGGAGGCATCGGGGCCTGGAGGGGATGGTGGGGAGCTCATGAGGGCCAGGGGTGATGGGGGGGGCACCAAAATATAAGTTTGCCCAGGGTGCCATTTTCTCCAAGGCCAGCCCTGGAGCTGGATACGGTGGGAGGGGCATATCCCCTAAGGCAGGAGTCCCTGGACCTCTGGGGAGCTGTAAGCAGGTTTCAGGGGGTCCTCCAAGCAGGGCCAGTGTTAGACTCGCTTGGGCCTGAGGCAGAAAGATGAAACCTCCCTGCATGGGGCTGAAGGCTGGGTCCTGAGCCCTGCCCCCAGGGGCTGAAGCCAAACTATGAGCAATTAGGTTTGCGGGGGGGCCTGTCACATGGGGCCCCAGGCACTTGCCCTGGTTACCACCCCCTAATGCCAGCCCTGGCTTTTATATGCAGAGAAACATGCCGATGCAGGGCCGTGGGGGGTTTATAGCGTGTTGAGGGGGCTCAGACAGAAAAAGCTTAAGAACCCTCCCTAAGTCTCATTGGTGGGTGCCCCCCTAGATCTAGATCTCAGAGCAGCCGCTGGTTACTCAGGTCAGGCTCCAGCACTGGGATCTGCTCCATTTTCCCAGCCCCACCTAAGTGGGTTGTTTCCTGTTCCACAAATTAGGGCATTTCCACCTTCCAACCTCATGGGTCCATTGCTAGACTCTAGGCCACTTATTAAACATCTCCCAGCAGGTTTGCCCCACCCAGGCCTCCTCCCAGTCTCCACCCTGTGAATTTCCTGTCCCGCCCCAACTAGGGTGACCAGATGTCCCGATTTTATAGGGACAGTCCTGATTTTGGGGTCTTTTTCTTAGATAGGCTCCTATTACCCCCCACCCCCGTCCCAATTTTTCACATTTGTTGTCTGGTCACCCTAGTGTGCGTGTGTGTGTGCACTATTTGCATCCTTGTGCCACTTCCCTCTCAAATTTTTCACACTTGCTGTCTGGTCATCCTAGCTCCAACCTCCAAACCAGACAGTGCAAACGTTCCCATCTCCGGTGTATTTGCTGTCCCTCTTCCTCCCGCAGGAACCCACCAGCAACCCCCTGATAATCCCTACCTGAACCGGCTCCTCTGCAGCCATTTCTCTCCCCTGTCCCAGGGGAGGACGGGATGAACTGCAGCAAAACACGGACATTATTCTGCAGCCTGGCAGGGTGAGAAGGGCAGTTGTGGAGGTTTCAGAACAGGCTTTAATTAATTTCACAGCACGATTGCCCCAGGCCTTTTCCCTGCAGACAGACACCCTAGAGTCTGCCATGCTGAGAAAATGCTCGATCTCTTTATTACAGTGGAGACCTGGCCACTCCTGCCAGGCTAAACCCACAGAGACATTTTTCACCTCTTTTCTCCCTCCCCCCATTCTGTAATAAAGCATCTGAACACAACGCTAGAAAAAAGCAGAGCCAAAGTATTTACTGTGGGGGATTTGCTTGGACACTGACCCCACGGCAGCCACACCCCAGTAGGAGGGATATGGAGTCAGGAACTGGGTTTTCCTCTGTTTGATCCTCATCTTTTCCACAGGAAAATGATTTTACCCAGGGTGCAGTAATACATCTGTCTGGGCAGATTAGAGATCTGGAAATCTCTCTCCAAACTCTTCTCTCCCATGGCTCCTTTCAGTCTCTCTTTCTCCTTTTCCGTCCCCTCTCCCTGCGCGTCTGGTAGGAAAGTCCCATTCCTGGGTTGTTTGCTCCCCCAAGGCTGGATTTGCTCCTGCAATTGCTAATGGTGTTAGGTAAAAAGCAAGTCCCTACTCACCTCTCCAGCACCCGAGTTCGTGCGGAGTTGGTATGGGGCTCACAATCTGTCAGAGACCAGACACCAATTCGTTGATCAACGGGCTCACACTATCCTTAGCTCAAAAAGCTTCAGAGTAAGTGTGGCAAGTTTATTAGCGGTGAGCATCAATATTTATACACAGAAGTAAACAAAGTGATTAACAGATCATAATGGTCATGCATAATCAATCAAGATTCTACAGGATAAAACAGGTTAAAATGTAAATTCTAAAAGACAAAGGGGAGATGGCTACTTAAGGGGAGGGGGGGTTGTCATGAGGGGGGAGGGTCTGTTTGAGTAGAGTCATTTTAAGGCCAGACCCCAGCATTTTCCCCTCATTTCTTCCAGTTACCTGGAATCTCTGGCTCAGAATTTAGTATTAACAGGGCTCAGGGATGCCCGAGGGGGCTGGTGCCAGCTGGAGAAAGTCATCACCTGGGCCGGGCAGAGAAGAAGGTTTAATGAAGGTCACTTCCCAGCACAGACCCCGCTGGGGGAGCAGCAGCTGCTAAGCCTGGTCGGCCAGATCACGCTGGAGGCTGCAGCGTCTGACCCAGGAAGCTGAACCCCAATATCCTGAGCAGAGAGGGACAGGGCGTTGGAGCAGCCTTCCCTCCTTGAGCTCTCTGGGGGGGGCAGCTAATGAGAGCCCCTCCTCACAGGGGGAATTGCTGATCTCATTTGCCCCACTGTCGATCTGGAGTCACTCCTCGTCTGTCCCGGCAGTGACTCTGGATTAACAGTGGTGTCCGTGACACCAGGTTTCAGGAAGAACGAGTCCAGAGCTCTGTGGGAGAGACCGTTGTGGGGCAGCGCGAACCCCCTTCCCCCCTCCCGCACCCCCAGATCTAGGACAAGGACTCGGGGGATGAATTGTCCAAATGGAACCGGATGTTTCCGCAGTTTTCCAGAGGGGAGAAAAGCAGAATAGGGGATGTCACATTCCCAGCCCCCAGCCAGGGGCCCCCGACCCCCCTCAGAGCCCAGACCCCAGGCAGGGGCCCCAGACCCCCCCACAGAGCCCAGACCCCCAGCCAGGAGCCCCAGACCCCCCCACAGAGCCCAGACCCCCAGCCAGGGGCCCCAGACCCCCCCAGAGCCCAGCCCCTAGCCAGGGGCCCAAGACCCCCCCCCAGAGCCCAGACCCCCAGCCAGGGCCCCCAGCCAGGGGCCCCAGACCCCCCCAGAACCCAGACCCCCAGCCAGGGACCCCAGACCCCCCCCCGCAGAGCCCAGACAGGACCCCAGATACCCCCTGAGCCCAGACCCCCAGCCAGGGGCCCCAGACCCCCAGCCAGGGGCCCCAGACCCCAGCCAGGGGCCCCAGACCCCCACCCCCCGAGCCCAGACCCCCAGCCAGGGGCTCCAGACCCCCCAGAGCCCAGAGCCCAGCCAGGGGCCCCAGAACCCCCAGAGCCCAGCAAGGGGCCCCAGACCCCCCCAGAGCCCAGCCCCCAGCCAGAGGCCCCACACCCCCAGCCAGGGGCCCGAGACCCCCCCCAGAGCCCAGTCCCCCAGCCAGGGGCCCCAGACCCCAGCCAGTGGCCCCAGACCCCCCCAGAGCCCAGACCCCAAGCCAGGGACCCCAGACCCCCCCCAGAGCCCAGACAGGGCCCCAGACCCCCCCAGAGCCCAGACCCCCAGCCAGGGGCCCCAGACCCCCAGCCAGGGGCCCAGACCCCCCCAGAGCCCAGACCCCAGCCAGGGACCCCAGACCTCCCCTGAGCCCAGACCCCCAGCCAGGGGCCCCAGACCCCCAGCCAGGGGCCCAGAGCCCCCCAGAGCCCAGCCCCCAGCCAGGGACCCCAGACCCCACCCACAGCCCAGACAGGGCCCCAGACCCCCCCTGAGCCCAGACCCCCAGCCAGGGGCCCCAGACCACCCCAGAGCCCAGCCCCCAGCCAGGGGCCCCAGACCCCCCCCCCCCCAGAGCCCAGATCCCCAGCCAGGGGTCCCAGACCCCCAGCCAGGGGCCCCAGAGCCCAGACACCCAGCAAGGGGCCCCAGACCCCAGCCAGGGGCCCCAGACCCCCCCAGAGCCCCGCCCCCAGCCAGGGGCCCGAGACCCCCAGCCAGGGGCCCGACGCCTCCCAGAGCCCAGACCCCCAGCCCCAGACCCCCGCCAGACCCCCAGCCAGGGGCCCCAGACCCCCGCCAGACCCCCAACCAGGGGCCCCAGCCCCCAGCCAGGGGCCCCAGACCCCCCCAGAGCCCAGACCCCGAGCCAGGGGCCCCAGACCCCCCCAGAGCCCAGACCCCCAGCCAGGGGCCCCAGACCCACCCACAGAGCTCAGACCCCCAGCCAGGGGCCCCAGACCCCCCCCCCCCAGAGCCAGACCCAGCCAGGGGCCCCAGACCCACACAGAGCCCAGACCCCCAGCCAGGGCCCCCAGCCAGCGGCCCCAGACCCCCCCCCCCAGAGCCCAGACCCAGCCAGGGGCCCCAGACCCACCCAGAGCCCAGACCCCCAGCCAGGGGCCCCAGACCCCCCCCCAGAGCCCAGACAGGGCCCCAGACCCCCCCTGAGCCCAGACCCCCAACCAGGGGCCCCAGCCCCCCCCAGAGCCCAGCCCCAGCCAGGGGCCCCAGACCCCCAGCCGGGGGCCCCAGACCCCCCCAGAGCCCAGACCCGCAGCCAGGGATCCCAGCCCCCAGCCAGGGGTCCCAGACGCCCCTCCAGAGCACAGCCCCCAGCCAGGACCCCAGACCCCACCCACAGCCCAGACAGGGCCCCAGACCCCCCCTGAGCCCAGACCCCCAGCCAGGGGCCCCAGACCACCCCAGAGCCCAGCCCCCAGCCAGGGGCCCCAGACCCCCCCCCCAGAGCCCAGATCCCCAGCCAGGGGTCCCAGACCACCCCAGAGCCCAGCCCCCAGCCAGGGGGCCCCAGACCCCCCCCCCAGAGCCCAGATCCCCAGCCAGGGGTCCCAGACCCCCAGCCAGGGGCCCCAGAGCCCAGACGCCCAGCAAGGGGCCCCAGACCCCAGCCAGGGGCCCCAGACCCCCCAGAGCCCCGCCCCAGCCAGGGGCCCGAGACCCCCTGGCCAGGGGCCCGACGCCTCCCAGAGCCCAGACCCCCAGCCCCAGACCCCCAGCCAGGGGCCCCAGCCCCAGACCCCCGCCAGACCCCCAACCAGGGGCCCCAGCCCCCAGCCAGGGGCCCCAGACCCCCCCAGAGCCCAGCCCCTAGCCAGGGGTCCCAGACACCCCCAGAGCCCAGCCCCCAGCCAGGGGCCCCACACCCCCAGCCAGGGGTCCCAGACCCCCCAGAGCCCAGCCCCTAGACAGGGGCCCCAGACCCCCCCCAGAGCCCAGACCCCCCCCCCGAGCCCAGACTCCCAGCCAGGGGCCCCAGACCTCCCCAGAGCCCAGACCCCAGCCAGGGGCCCCAGACCCCCCCAGCTCCCAGCCAGGGGCCCCAGACCCCCCCAGAGCCCAGACCCCAGCCAGGGACCCCAGACCTCCCCTGAGCCCAGACCCCCAGCCAGGGGCCCCAGACCCCCAGCCAGGGGCCCAGAGCCCCCCAGAGCCCAGCCCCCAGCCAGGGACCCCAGACCCCACCCACAGCCCAGACAGGGCCCCAGACCCCCCCTGAGCCCAGACCCCAGCCAGGGGCCCCAGACCACCCCAGAGCCCAGCCCCCTGCCAGGGGCCCCAGACCCCCCCCCCCAGAGCCCAGATCCCCAGCCAGGGGTCCCAGACCCCCAGCCAGGGGCCCCAGAGCCCAGACACCCAGCAAGGGGCCCCAGACCCCAGCCAGGGGCCCCAGACCCCCCCAGAGCCCCGCCCCCAGCCAGGGGCCCGAGACCCCCAGCCAGGGGCCCGACGCCTCCCAGAGCCCAGACCCCCAGCCCCAGACCCCCGCCAGACCCCCAGCCAGGGGCCCCAGCCCCAGACCCCCGCCAGACCCCCAACCAGGGGCCCCAGCCCCAGCCAGGGGCCCCAGACCCCCCCAGAGCCCAGACCCCGAGCCAGGGGCCCCAGACCCCCCCCAGAGCCCAGACCCCCAGCCAGGGGCCCCAGACCCCCCCACAGAGCCCAGACCCCCAGCCAGGGGCCCCAGACCCCCCCCCCCCAGAGCCCAGACCCCCAGCCAGGGGCCCCAGACCCCCCCCCCCAGAGCCCAGACCCAGCCAGGGGCCCCAGACCCACACAGAGCCCAGACCCCCAGCCAGGGCCCCCAGCCAGCGGCCCCAGACCCCCCCCCAGAGCCCAGACCCAGCCAGGGGCCCCAGACCCACCCAGAGCCCAGACCCCCAGCCAGGGGCCCCAGACCTCCCCAGAGCCCAGACACCCAGCCAGGGGCCCCAGACCCCCCCCCAGAGCCCAGACAGGGCCCAGACCCCCCCTGAGCCCAGACCCCCAACCAGGGGCCCCAGCCCCCCCCAGAGCCCAGCCCCCAGCCAGGGGCCCCAGACCCCCAGCCGGGGGCCCCAGACCCCCCCAGAGCCCAGACCCGCAGCCAGGGATCCCAGCCCCCAGCCAGGGGTCCCAGACGCCCCTCCAGAGCACAGCCCCCAGCCAGGGACCCCAGACCCCACCCACAGCCCAGACAGGGCCCCAGACCCCCCCAGAGCCCAGATCCCCAGCCAGGGGTCCCAGACCACCCCAGAGCCCAGCCCCCAGCCAGGGGCCCCAGACCCCCCCCCAGAGCCCAGATCCCCAGCCAGGGGTCCCAGACCCCCAGCCAGGGGCCCCAGAGCCCAGACGCCCAGCAAGGGGCCCCAGACCCCAGCCAGGGGCCCCAGACCCCCCCAGAGCCCCGCCCCCAGCCAGGGGCCCGAGACCCCCTGGCCAGGGGCCCGACGCCTCCCCAGAGCCCAGACCCCCAGCCCCAGACCCCCAGCCAGGGGCCCCAGCCCCAGCCCCCCGCCAGACCCCCAACCAGGGGCCCCAGCCCCCAGCCAGGGGCCCCAGACCCCCCCAGAGCCCAGCCCCTAGCCAGGGGCCCCAG
>JBAIAC010000708.1:0-20000 GCA_037349315.1 Chelydra serpentina
GGGCTGGAGCCCCCCACAACCCCCCATTCCTGAGCCTCGCTCCCCCCAGGATCCGCGGCACCAGCTACCAGAGCCCCCACGGGATCCCATCGACCTGCTGGACCGGCTGCTGATCATCTCCACCGCGCCCTACAGCGACAAGGAGACCAAGCAGATCCTCAAGATCCGGTGAGGGGGGGCTCCTGGCGCGGTGGGGGTGGGGGGCGCAGCGCCGGGAACAGAAATTACAGCCAAGGCCGGCCGGGCTCGAGCCCAGAGCCCCCCGACCCCTTAGTGCCAGTGGCCCCAGCTCCCCCCAGCAGCCCCACACGGAGCAACCCCCCCCCGGCCCCTCCCAGCCCTTTGTCCCCCAGCTGCTCACACCCGGCCGGCTCCCTGCCCAGGACAGCCCTTGTCTTCTCGGCCCCTCCCTGGGCATGGGGGGGGCGGCGTGGGTCACACCTGGGTCTGTGCAGCGAGCGAACGGCCTCTTCCTCCCCCGCACCTCGGTGACCGCGCAGCATGTGGGGAAACTGAGGCACACGTCTAGTCAGGGACACCTTCCAATGCGGCGACCTCCCCACAGTGGTGCCCTTGACCACCCCCCCGCCCCATCAGCGGTGCCCACGACCAGGACCCCTCCGGTACTGTGAGCACCCCCCAGCAGTGCCCCCGAGCTCTCTTCCCCCCCCTCCCCCCCCAGCGGTGCCCACGACCAGGACCCCTCCGGTACTGTGAGCACCCCCCAGCAGTGCCCTTGAGCTCTTCCCCCCGCCCCCCCATCAGCGGTGCCCACGACCAGGACCTCTCCGGTGCTGCGAGCGCCCCCCAGCAGTGCCCTTGAGCTCTTCCCCCCGCCCCCCCCCAGCAGTGCCCACGACCAGGACCTCTCCGGTGCTGCGAGCGCCCCCCAGCAGTGCCCTTGAGCTCTTCCCCCCGCCCCCCCCATCAGCGGTGCCCACGACCAGGACCTCTCCGGTGCTGCGAGCGCCCCCCAGCAGTGCCCTTGAGCTCTTCCCCCCGCCCCCCCATCAGCGGTGCCCACGACCAGGACCTCTCCGGTGCTGCGAGCACCCCCAGCAGTGCCCTTGAGCTCTTCCCCCCGCCCCTCCCATCAGCGGTGCCCACGACCAGGACCCCTCCGGTGCTGCGAGCGCCCCCCAGCAGTGCCCTTGAGCTCTTCCCCCCCACCCCCCCCATCAGCGGTGCCCACGACCAGGACCCCTCCGGTGCTGCGAGCACCCCCAGCAGTGCCCTGCCCCCTCTCTCGGCCCCCAGGTGCGAGGAGGAGGACGTGGAGATGAGCGAAGACGCCTACACGGTGCTGACGCGCATCGGGCTGGAGACCTCCCTCCGCTACGCCATGCAGCTCATCACCGCCGCCAGCCTGGTGTGCCGCAAGAGGAAGGTGAGCCCCGGACGCCTGGGTTCTCGCCTGGCTCGGGGGGAGGCTGGGAGCCCCGGACGCCTGGGTTCTCGCCTGGCTCGGGGGAGGCTGGGAGCCCCGGACGCCTGGGTTCTCGCCTGGCTCGGGGGGAGGCTGGGAGCCCCGGACGCCTGGGTTCTCGCCTGGCTCGGGGGGAGGCTGGGAGCCCCGGACGCCTGGGTTCTCGCCTGGCTCGGGGGGAGGCTGGGAGCCCCGGACGCCTGGGTTCTCGCCTGGCTCGGGGGGAGGCTGGGAGCCCCGGACGCCTGGGTTCTCGCCTGGCTCGGGGGGAGGCTGGGAGCCCCGGACGCCTGGGTTCTCGCCTGGCTCGGGGGGAGGCTGGGAGCCCCGGACGTCTGGGTGAGGGTGCCCCCCCCCCCCCCCGGCTCCGTGGGGTGCCCCGGGCCCCTCTGATGCCCCCCCTCCCCCCCGCAGGGCACGGAGGTGCAGGTGGAGGACATCAAGCGGGTGTATTCCCTGTTCCTGGACGAGTCCCGCTCCACCCAGTACATGAAGGAGTATCAGGACGCCTTCCTCTTCAACGAGCTGAGTGAGTGGGGGGGGGTGCGGGGGGGGCTGGGGGACAGGTGTGTCCGGACGCCTTCCTCTTCAACGAGCTGAGTGAGTGGGGGGGGCGTGGGGGGGGGGGGGGCTGGGGGACAGGAGTGTCCGGACGCCTTCCTCTTCAACGAGCTGAGTGAGTGGGGGAGGGGGGAGAACCGGGGGGGTGGGCCATGTGGCAGCAGGGGGGGTTAGGATGGAGAGTAGAGGGCTGGGGGGGGGCATAGAGGGCAGGTGCCCCACCCCCTCTGCCCAGCCGCCCCCTCGGACTTCCCCTCCCCCCTTCTAACCTTCCTTATCTGTTGCAGAGGGAGACACCATGGACACATCGTGATCCCCCCCCATGCCCCCCCCCGCGTCCGTCTGTTCCGTTGGTTTCTGATTTTATAAAATAAACATTTTGGAAAAATCTGTTCGAGTGTCTTACGGGCTGGGAGCCCGGACGCCTGGGTTCTGTGCTGGCTCTCGGAGGGGGCTGGGAGCCCGGACGCCTGGGTTCCGTGCTGGCTCTGGGAGGGGGCTGGGGCTCTCGTCGGGGGAGCCAGGAGCCCAGACGCCTGGGTTCTGTGCTGGCTCTGGGAGGGGGCTGGGGCTCTCGTCGGGGGAGCCCGGACGCCTGGGTTCTGTGCCCGGCTCTGGGAGGGGGCTGGGGCTCTCGTCGGGGGAGCCAGGAGCCCGGACGCCTGGGTTCTGTGCTGGCTCTGGGAGTGCAGTGGGGGGCCGGTGGTCACAGCGAGGCCCTGCTCTGTCTGCCCCCCCCACACACACACACACACACTCGCGGAGCTGGGAGGGTCGTGGCCACAGCGTTTATTGGCCCCCCCGCCCGCCCGCCCCTAGGCGAGGCCCCGCCGGGCGCTGCAGAAGTCGGGCCCGATGCTGTGCACGGTGCAGTCGCTGGAGTCCATGGGGCAGAGGCTGCAGGAGCAGCTGAGGGCCACGGGGAAGGTGAAGGCCGGGTCCACGCCGGGCGGGCAGCCGGGCAGCGCCAGCGTCTCGTAGCGCACGGCCCGGTAGCTGCAGACGTGCTGGGAGACGGGCGCCAGCGCGTTCTTGTACACCGGCTCCTGGGGAGAGAGGGGTAGGGCAGCGGGGCAGGCGGCAACCCCCCCCCGGCCCCCCGCCCGCCCCCCGGCCCCGCCCTCACCTTGGTCTGGCAGTACCCGCTGCAGATGGCCGTGGCCACGCTGACGCAGACGGGGCAGTCGTCCTTCTCGGCCGCGATGGTGGCGTTGACGGGGCGGCAGAACCGGCGCCCGCGGGCGGCCCCCAGGGCCCCCCCGGCCAGCAGCAGCGCCAGAACCAGAGCCTGCAGCCCGCGCTGGGGGGAGAGCACAGAGCGGGGGGAGACGGGGCCGGCTCGGGGAAGAGGGTCTCAGACACCCCCCTCTGTTGCCCCCCCCATGTGCCCGCACGCCCCCTTGGCCAGCGCCCGGTTCCCTGCCCGCCTGCAGCCCGCGCTGGGGGGAGAGCACAGAGCGGGGGGGAGACGGGGCCGGCTCGGGGAAGAGGGTCTCAGACACCCCCCTCTGTTCCCCCCCCCATGTGCCCGCACGCCCCCTTGGCCAGCGCCCGGTTCCCTGCCCCCCTCCAGCCCCCGCTGCTCTCACCTGTGGGGGTCCCATGCCGGCGTCGGTGCCCGAGGAAATCAGCACCAGCCGTTCCTCGCTGCCCCTCTTATACCCACAGCTCCAGCCCCCAGTGCCCACGCGCCCCCCCCCGCCCCCCTCCAGCTGTTACCAGTGGGGAGCCAAGGCCGCCACCCCCACACACACACCGGCACAGGGAGGGGGCGATTTCAAGGCCAACGTCGCCAGGGACCTCTGCCCACGCGGCCTGTCTGCCAGGGGCGAACCCAGGAGTCCGAGCAGCCAGTCCCTTCGCCTGCCACAGCCCCTGGGGGACTCCTGGGTTCTCTCCCCGGTTCTGAGAGGGGAGGGGAGCTGGGGGGCAGGGAGATGTGCTGGGAGCCAGGACTCCTGGGTTCTCTCCCGGATCGGGGAGGGGAGTGGGATCTAGTGGTTAGAGCAGGTGGGGCTGGGAGCCAGGACTCCTGGGTTCTCTCCCCGGCTCTGGGAGGGGAGGGAGTTGGGGGTGCAGGACTCCTGGGTTCTCTCCCTGCTCTGGGGCGTGGGGGCTGGGAACCAGGACTCCTGGGTTCTCCCCCTGGCTTTGTGAGAGGAGTGGGGTCTAGTGGTTAGAGCAGGGGGCTGGGAGCCAGGACTCCTGGGTTCTCTCCCCGGCTCTGGGAGGGGAGAGGGCTGGGATGGGGGAGGCAGGACTCCTGGGTTCTCTCTGGGAGGGGCAGGGGGCTGGGCACCAGGACTCCTGGGTCCTCTTCCGGCTCGGGGAGGGGGGCAGAGCCAGTCACCCTCTCGGCTCATGTCTCCTTTGCCAAGGGCAACCCCGGCTCTCCCCGGGGCGTTGCTAGGTGAGAAATCCCCACATCCTGCTGGCCTCACCCCTGACAAATCCCCCCAAGGGCACTGTGTGTGTGTGGGGGGGGGCATACGACTGGGCGTCAGGACACCTGGGTCCTCTTCTGAGAATCCTGCCTGGAAGCCCCTTCCCCCCCCCAAAATAGAACCCAGGTGTCCTGGGGGGGAGCAGAGAAAGCCCGAGGCCTCGGCGAGCCCCCTGTACCCCACGGAGGATAGACCAGAGAACACAGGGGTGACGTAAGACAGCATGTTGGGGGGCACAGTATGGGGGGACATGGGGGGCCCCTCAGACAGGTGCGGGTGTACTGCTCCCATAACACTGGCTCTCGGTGCGGTACATCAGGGGCACAGCCAGGATCTGGGGCCCAGCCATGGGGGGGCAGACAGTGGGGGGCTGGGCCGGGGGCTCCCGGAGGCTGGGGGTGCGGCGGGGGGGCCCGTAGGATTCCTGGGCCAGGCTCAGCGCCCCCCGGTGCGGAACAGCAGGGGCCAGCGTGGGCTGGCGGGGAGGGCGGGTGGGGCTGGGGAAGAGGCTGGGGTTGCGTGGGGCACCGGGGGGCCGGAGGGGGGGCTCTGCGTCCTTGCCCAGGGAGGGGTCTCTCAGGCCGTGCCCCCAGGCCTTGGGGTGACCCTCAAACTGCCAGTAGGTGAGAGCGTCTTTCCGGGCGCAGCCCTGCAGCTCCAGCCTGGGGGAGAGAAGGGGGGGGTCAAACCACGGGTCCTTCTGCCCCCCGACACTGTCAGCCCTGCCCGCACCCCCCAACTCCTCCCTCTAGCAACAGGGCCTAGGCATCCTGCCTTCCAGCCCGCCCCCCACTCTATCCACCAGCCCCCCACTCCCCTCCCAGAGCTGGGGAGAGAACCCAGGCGTCCTGCCTCCCAGCCCACCCTGCTCTAACCACCAGCCCCCACCCCCCTCCCAGAGCTGGGGAGAGAACCCAGGCGTCCTGCCTCCCAGCCCCCCCTGCTCTAACCACCAGCCCCCCCCCCCCCCCCCCCCCGAGCTGGGGAGAGAACCCAGGCGTCCTGCCTCCCAACCCCCCCTGCTCTAACCACCAGCCCCCCGAGCTGGGGAGAGAACCCAGGCGTCCTGCCTCCCAACCCCCCCTGCTCTAACCACCAGCCCCCACTCCCCTCCCAGAGCTGGGGAGAGAACCCAGGCGTCCTGCCTCCCAGCCCAACCCCCCCTGCTCTAACCACCAGTCCCCACCCGGCTCCCAGAGCTGGGGAGAGAACCCAGGCGTCCTGCCTCCCAGCCCCGCCCCCCCCCAAAGTGGTGGGGTCTCTCACGGGTGAAGGCGCGGATGTCCCGGCTGGTGACGGAGACGTAGGGGTCCAGCCGGCTCAGAACCGCCCCGTCGCGGACGTAGAAGACGGATCCTGCCAGGGGCTTGTTCTCCGTGCTGGCCACCATGGCCTGTGCGGGGAGATAGAAATTAGGTTTCACCCCATTCTGGGGACCCCGTCCCCGCCCCATCTGCCATCTCCCTGGGAACCCCGACCCAGGGGACCGGGGCCCCTTCCCCCCCACCCAGGGAGCCCCCCTTCCCCCGATTTCCGGGGTCCCTACCTTGGAGGCGCCGTCGCTGTGGTGGGCGGCCAGGCCGAAGGGCTGGGGGCCGGCATGGTGGGCGGGCTCGGGGGCAGGTTGGGCCAGCCGCAGAACCGGTGCCGGGTCTCGCTGGGCCGGCCCCCCGGGGTCAGCGAGAGACGCCAGGCCCGGAGCTGCAGCTGCGGGCAGAGCGCCGGGGGGGGGGGGGGGGCAGGGGGTCAGTGCAGGGGGGAGGGAGACAGGCCCCACCCCCGATCTATAACCTTCCTCCCCCTGCCCCCAACAGCCGGCGGGAGACCCAAGAGCAGATCCCGAAAGCCACCCTGGGAGGGGGCGAGACAATGTGTGACCCTCAAACGCCTCCACAGCCCCCCCAGGGAGCAGGCACTGAGCCACGGGACCCAGGCATCCGGCTCCCAGCCCCCAATCCCCTCCCAGAACCAGGGAGAGAACCCAGGAGTCCTGCCTCCCAGCCCCCCCTGCTCTAACTACTAGGCCCCACTCCCCTCCCAGAGCCAGGGAGAGAACCCAGGAGTCCTGCCTCCCAGCTCCCCCTGCTCTAACCACTAGGCCCCACTCCCCTCCCAGAACCAGGGAGAGAACCCAGGAGTCCTGCCTCCCAGCCCCCCCTGCTCTAACTACTAGGCCCCACTCCCCTCCCAGAGCCAGGGAGAGAACCCAGGAGTCCTGCCTCCCAGCCCCCCCCGGCTCTAACCACTAGGCCCCACTCCCCTCCCAGAACCAGGGAGAGAACCCAGGCGTCCTAGCTCCCAGCCCCCCCTGCTCTAACTACTAGGCCCCGCTCCCCTCCCAGAGCCAGGGAGAGAACCCAGGCGTCCGGCTCCCAGCCCGCCCCTCGTGCCTTGTCTCGGAGGTCCTTGTTGCAGCAGACCCTGCGCAGCGGGGCGGGCAGGGCGTAGCCGGGCTGCCCCAGGACTCCTCGGTGGGTTTTCACGTCGTGGCAGAGCTCCGTGGTGGTCGCCAGGCGCCGGATCATCTCTTTCCGCGGGGGCCATGCCGCGCCGGGGGGCAGCGGCTCACACACTGTGGACTGGGTGGGGGCGGGGGGGAGACAGAGAGCCTGTAACCCCCCTGCCCCACAGAGCCATGGAGAGAACCCAGGCGTCCGAGCTCCCAGCCCCCGCCACTCTAATCACTAGACCCCACCCGCCTCCCAGAGCCAGGAGAGAACCCAGGCGTCCTGGCTCCTACCCCACCGCTCTAGCCACCAGACCCCCACTCCCCAAGCCCAGGAGGGAACCCAGGCGTCCTGGCTGCCAGCCCCCTCCCCCCCAACCAATAGGCCCCACTCCCTGCCCAGAGCCAAGAAAGAACCCAGGCGTCCGAGCTCCCAGCCCCCCACTCTAATCACTAGACCCCACCCGCCTCCCAGAGCCGGGAGAGAACCCAGGCGTCCTGGCTCCCCCCCCCCATCTCTAACCACCAGACCCCCCCTCCCCAAGCCGGGAGGGAACCCAGGCGTCCGGGCCGCCGGCTGGCACTCACGCGGGCAGCGGGGGGTGGGAAGGGCTGCGGGGGCCGGCTCTCCAGCCCCACCCCGCTGCTGGTGAGGGGCCAGTCCCGGCTGTGGTGCCCTCGGGGACCCAGGCCGGTGCCCGCGGGCGCGGGCAGGACGGTGCCCGCCATGCCAGCCTCTGCCCCGGCCCTGCCCACGGGGGGGGGGGTGTTTGTGACTCGTTACCATGGAGCTGGAACCCAGCACATGTGACCTGGCGCCGGGCCCAGGGGAGCAGCTGGCAGCCCGGACGCCTGGGTTCTCTCCTGGCTCTGGGAGGGGAGTGGGGTCTAGTGGGTAGAGTTGCGGGGGTGGAGGGCTTAGAGCTAGGACACCTGGGTTCACTCCCCAGCTCAGAGTGGGGGTGTGTGTGTGACAAAGTGGGGGGCTTTCCATAGTCTTGTGCATGAATACGGTGCATGCCTCAGTTTCCCTGTGTGCTGTGTGTGTAACGGGAGGGGGGGCAGGGGGGGGGTCGTTGCTGCAGGGGACCATGTGTGACCTCGCCCAGCAGCCGGGACCCCGACGACGGCCTGGAGATGGGGGTCCCAGTGACGGGTGCCCGGGAGGCCCCCCCCCAGCTCGGGAGCAGCCGGGTCGGGCTATTGGGGTGACAAGAGGCTGAGGGGAGGGGCCCAGGTGCCCTGATGGTTGGAGGGAGGACAAAGGGGGGCTGTGGGGAGGGGATACGGGGCCCTACAGGAAGAGGGGGGGCTGGGGAGGGCCCAGTTGCAGCCGGAGCCCATGGGGCTGGGACTGGCCAGGCCGGGCCCCTGAGAGCTGCCGGGGCTGGGGTGGACGTACAGTAGCCCCCCTTGGCGCTGGCTGGAGCCCGGGGGAGGGGGTGGGGCAGAGCCAGGAGGACCCCCGAGGGGCCCACGGCAGAGCCAGGCGCTGGGGGCTCAGGGCGGGAGCCCCGGGGGCGAGTAGGTGGGATTGAAGGTGTAATGGGCACGTTTCTGTTCTGGGGAAGGGGGAGCCCCCGGCTTTGGCCTGAGCCCCTCGGCCGGCGTCGGCAATGGAGACAGGCCCGCGTGGAGAAGCAACATCCCGAGACAGCGCGTCTGTCCTACCGCGATCGGCTCCCCAGGCGGGACGGCCGCCGCGCCGCCTGGTTCCCTGGCGGCAGGAAGGAGATCTGGGGACCCCCCCCCACCCCGCTCGCGTTTTGATCTCGCTTGTTTCCCTTTCGGCTGTGACAAGCCGCACGACTGGGCCTGTCCTGCCCCGGGGATCTTACAATGACCCAATAACCCCGAGGGCCCCCCCCAGAATCCGCCCCAAGGTCGGGGGGGGGGGGTGGAGAACCGAACAACAAACCCTCATCGCCGTGACCGATGAGCACTTCAAACCAAGCCCCATAGACGTGTCTGGGGACGGGGCCCCTGTAAACAGACCCTAAAGCCTGACGACTTGGGGGCGGGTTCGGCCACCAACGTCCGGGCGCCTCGGACGTGCCGCTGACAAGGCCCCGCTCCGCCCTCGGGACCAGGCCGCCTGGCCCGTGGCTTGGTCCCGAGCCACTCCCAGGCTGGTGACTACGAGAACAACCCTACACAACGTGTGTGAATGGCTGGGATGTTGTCGCCGTCACAAACATACAGCTCAGGGCTTACGATGCCTCCTTACCTGTAAGGGGCGAAGAAGCTCAGATAACCTGGCTGGCACCTGACCAAGAGGCGCAATGAGGAAAGAAAATTCGTCCCCATCTTGGGAGGGGGGAAGGTTTTGTTTTGTGTCTGTTCTCGCTTGGGACTAGGGGGACCGGGGCAGAAATCCATTTCCACCCACCAGCCTCAACCAACTCTCCAATATCCCAACAGGTACGTTAGGTGCTGCGCTTAGGTTTCCTTTTGTTTGGCGTGTGGATTTTCCCTGTGTTAAGAGGGAGGGTGTCACGGAGTGTGGGGGAGTCCGGCCCTGCACCCCTCTGTGATGGAGTAGAGAGTGAGATGGATTCAAACCTGGGAGGTTTATGGGGGAGGTTCCCGGGGACCTGCGGCATTGCATTAGGAAAGGGAGACTTTACCTGGGGCTGAGCCAGGACGGGGGTTGGGAGGTGACACCTTTGGCTGGGAGAAGGGACACAAGGCGAGAGGAGGAGCCCCGGGGGAGGGGAAGTTTTTGTCTGTGTGTTTTCAGTTTGGAGCTGGCTTGGGAAGAGGAGGGGAGGGGGCAGACAGGGTCTGGCCTCCCTGCCCCGTTTGGAGCTGTGGGGTGAAATGCAGGGAGCCCCCAGGCTGGGGTCTAAGCTCCCTGCCCCCCAGAAGGACCCGACTGAGGGGTCCTGGATGTACTGACAAGCTCTGGTTGGACTGTGTTCCTGGCATCTCTAATAAACCTTCTGTTCTACTGACTGGCTGAGACTCCCAGTGACTCCGGGGAAGAGGGGTGCAGGGCCGACTCCCCTATACTCCGTGACACCCTCGTCCATTAACAACAGCCCTATTCCGTCACCGCGGGGTTATTCCTGGTTTTCTGTAACTTGAAGGTTTTGCCCAGAAGGGGGCAATAACCCCGAGGGCACCCCCAGACTCCACTGCTTTCTGCGTGGTGGGTGATGGCTAAAAGTGCTCTCTCTGCCAGGGGTCGGCAGCCTTGCAGAAGTGGGGCGCCGCGTGCCGGTGATACGTTGTAGCGTTTTTAGAAGGTCTGAGTTTGGAACGTGAGCCCCTGTAAAGTTATTTACCGTCCGGATTTTGCAGGGGTGATTTTGACCTTTCTTTGTTAGTAAAACCCTTTTCAGAACCTGACTGATTTTTTCCATTGTTTTAACACCCAGGGGTTTGGGTCTTTGATCACTTCGTAACCAATTGGTCAGGAGATTATTCTCAAGCCTCCGCAGGAAAGGGGGTGCACGGGCTTGAGGGGATATTTTGGGGGGAAGGGGAACTCCAAGTGGTCCTTTTCCCTGGTTCTTGTTTCAATCGCCTGGTGGTGGCAGCGATACCTTTTCTCGGGGTACAGGGGAGATTTTGTACCTTGGGGAGTTTTTAACCTAAGCTGGTAGAAATAAGCTTAGGGGGTCTCTCATGCGGGTCCCCACGACTGTACCCCAGAGTCCAGAGTGGGGAGGGAACCCGGACAGTAGCTAGAACCGATCGCTGACTCTGATTCTTTGTGTTCACAATAAACACGGCGGATCCCCCCATCCCCTGAATAAGACCCCGATGGTTTTTATTTTCTAAGTATAACAACCGCCCCCCCCCCCCGCCAAGAAGGCATCACGGAGTCTGGGACAGAGGGTCTAGCGGTCAGAGCAGACGGCCGGGAGCCAGGACTCCTGGGTTCTCCCTCATGGCTCTGGGACGGGAGTGGGGTCTAGTGGTTAGAGTGGGGGGGCGGGGAGCTGGGAGCCAGGAGTCCTGGGTTCTATTTGCCAGCGGGGGGTGTGTGTCTGGACTCGCCCCTTGCTGTGCCCCCCCCCCCCCCCGGTGCTGGCTGCCCCTCGCCCATCTGAGGTTGCTTGTCCCGTTTGGGGGTGTCATGGCTGTGAACGGCCTGGGTCCCATTCGGGACATGCCAGGGGCTGTTTCCACACTGGCCCCGCCCCATTGTTAACCGGTGAGACCCCCCGCTGCAGGACACGCCCCGTCCAGAGTTGGGATTGCAGGGGTGTGGGGCAGTTTGGGGGCCGATTACTCTCCCCCACACACCCCCAGACAAGTTTGGCGGGGGGGGGGCACTTACTGGGGCAGGTACCAGATCAGGGAGCCCTTGAATATCCCCGTCCCTACCACAAGGTGGCGTCAAAGCCCCAGGAATCCCCCCGCGGCTCCCCTCAACCCTGGGCATGGGGGGGGGGGAAACCACTGCCCCCCCCAGGGAAGCAGAGAGGGGTCAGTCAGGGGGTGTACCTCCCTCAGCTGTGGGGGGGGCTGCGGTTCGGGAGTGAGGGGCACCGTCAGGGCTGGGGGGTTGGGAGGGGCTGGCAGGGGGCTGCGGGTCGGGAGTGAGGGGCACCGGCAGGGCTGGGCTGGCAGGGGGTTGCGGGTCGGGAGTGAGGGGCACCGGCAGGGCTGGGTGGGGGCACTTTGCTGGCTGGCTGTGGGACCCATGGAAATCGCAGGACTCCCAGACTTCTGTGGGGTGGGTGCCCCACATGTAGATCCTGTAGGTCATTTTTCTGGGGGGGTCTCCCCCCCCCGCCCCTGCCGGCAAACAGGCCGTGACCCCAATGAACGACGCGGAGACTCTGGGTTTGTTTCCTTTGGGTCTTTTCCAGGTACAAGGAACCGTCACGCGGGTCACGGGGTGGGTGGTGGGTGCAGGGAATAAGTTAATTCGGGGGGGGGACACTGAGTCGGATCAGAACCGGGGGGGGGGTAATAAATATGGGAAGAAACAGCGAACAGATACAAAAGGTAGAAACCCCTGGAGGCCACGGGCCGCAGCCCCTGGGCTGACCCACGGCACCCACAGCCCCATGCCCGGCTCCCAGCCCCCGGGCTGACCCACGGCACCCACAGCCCCATGCCCGGCTCCCAGCCCCTGGGCTGACCCACGGCACCCACAACCCCCACCCCCATAGCTCAGCCTCTGGGCCTAGTCCCCAGGCTGACCCACGGCACCCACAGCCCCATGCCTGGCCCCCAGCCCCTGGGCTGACCCACGGCGCCCACAGCCCCATGCCTGGCCCCCAGCCCCCAGGCTGACCCACGGCGTCCATGTGGCCCGCAGGCGGCAGGCCTGAGTGAGGGTGTGTGAGTCACTCCGGTTCCCAGGCAGAGCCCGGCAGGGTGGGGGCCGGGGGCTCCATCCCCCCCTACGTCCGGCCGGCCCGGCTCAGCAGGGTGCAGACGCAAGCCGTGTCGATGCGGATCCAGCGCCAGCCCACCAGCTTGTCGGCGTCGGCCGTCAGGGCCCGGACGTACGACTGCTTGGCCTTGCACTCGGAGATCCAGTGTCGCCGGTCCACGCCCCGGCAGCCGCCCGCCGTCCCGCCCGCCGGCTTGCACTTGGTCTCGAAGAAATACTGCTTGAGGGGCCCGGTGAGCGTCTGCACCTCGGCCAGCACCGTCACCACCTTGCCCCGGATGTCCACGGCCGAGCGCTTGTCGGTCACCCAGACGCTGACGCTGTCGCACACGGACATCTCGCCCCGGCGGGCCGCCTCCGCCCCCTCGGCGCCCCGCGCCCGCCGCGTCCCGTTGGCCGGCCCCGCCCGCACGCCCGGCTCCTCCTCCAGCAGCAGCAGCAGGGGGGGCCCGGCGGGGGCTCGGCTGGCCAGGGCCACGCGGGGGGACGACAGCTCCCAGTCGCCCGGGGAGGGGGGCGGCGCGTCCCAAGGGACCCCGGCGTCCGGGCCGGCGGGGGAGGCGGGGCGGAGGGGGGCGGCCTGGAGGGTGCAAAGGAACGAGGTGACCATAGCCTGGAGCCGAATGAGCATCACCGCGGGGACCTGGGGGGAGAACTGGGGGGTTAGAGCTGGCAGGCCCTGCCCCTCCCCCAATAAACCTCCCTCCCTCCCAGCACCAAGACACGACCCCCACCACAGGCAGAGAGTGAGGGGCACTGGAGGGGGGGCTGCGGGTCGGGAGTGAGGGGCACCGGCGGGGCTGGGCTGGCAGGGGGCTGCGGGTCGGGAGTGAGGGGCACCGGCAGGGCTGGGCTAGCAGGGGGCTGCGGGTCGGGAGTGAGGAGCACCGGCAGGGCTGGGCTGGCAGGGGGCTGCGGGTCGGGAGTGAGGGGCGCCCTGGGTGTTACCTGCAGTGTGGGGGGGCCAGTTCCCTGGCCTCGGTTCATGACCCTCCTGCAGCCGAGTTTCGGGCCGATGCCCCGTCCTGACCCCCCCGGGCGCTGAGCAATTCCTACCAGGCGCAGGGTCCCTCCGGCGCGATCCCAGCACAGAGCCCCGCACCCCTGGGGGGCTCTTGGCCCCGCCGCTCCATCGCTCGGCTGTGGGGAGTCTCAGGGGCAGCGCAGGGCTGGCGCCCCCTCCCGGGGGGGCTCGACGCTCATGCTGGAGGCATCTGGCTGGCGAGGGAGGAGAGACGTGGGGGGAGCAGGTTTGGGTCACAGCAGCTGGTGAGGGGGGAGTCGCTCAAAAGACCTGAGGGGACAGAGAAATACGATGAATGTTAACTGGGATGAGAACCCAGGAGTCCGGGCTCCCAGCCCTCCCTGGCTCTAACCACTAGACCCCACTCCCCTGCCAGAGCCAGGGAGAGAACCCAGGAGTCCGGGCTCCCAGCCCCGCCTCTCTTCTAACCACTAGGCCCCACTCCCCCCATGCATGCAGATTTTAGGGAGGTTCTGAGTTCAAGAACCGCAATCCCGAGCTGTCAGGCCAATGTGATCTAGAACAGGTGCCTAGAACTCGCCCCAGCCACGTGGATTGGCTCTAGAACATGCCCCTGGTCAGACCTGGCTGTAGAAAGCGCCCCCCCCCCCCCGCGCATTCTGCCCCAGGGCACACACCGGGATCAAGAGCTCGCCCCGCAATGCAGAGCAGCCGCCCTCTGGAAACACGGCCGGGAAAGAACCCAGATCATGGCCCAGGGACCCCCAATTCCTCCGGTGCTGAGAACCCGGCCTGAGATTGCGCCTGGGTTGGGAGCAGCCATCGAAGGGACGGCGTGATCTAGAACACGGCGCTGGCCCTGGGCTCTATAACCCACCGGATCTAGACCCTTGGTGGTTAAAAAGCTGCTGTCAGGGTCTGGAACCGGGATCTAGAACGTGGCAAACCCCCCTCTTCCCAACGCCTCCTGGTTCTCGAGCGCGTCGCCCCTGGGTTCTAGGTCCCTGCAGCTCCCAGCCTGTCTGTCCCTCCAGTGAGGGCTGCAGAGTCCAGAACAGGCAGTGGCTGGGGGCGGGGGATGGGATCCAGATGCAGGAACATTTTTTGGGGGGGGGGGGGGGGCGCAGCTCTGGGGAGGCGGGGGGGTGGATGGGATCCAGATGCAGGAACATGTGGGGGGGGGGGACGCAGCTCTGGGGAGGCAGGGGGGTGGATGGGATCCAGATGCAGGAACATGTGGGGGGGGGGGACGCAGCTCTGGGGAGGCAGGGGGGTGGATGGGATCCAGATGCAGGAACATGTGGGGGGGGACGCAGCTCTGGGGAGGCGGGGGGGGGGGTTAATGCGCTCGCCTTTGAAACCGAAACCTGAAAGGTTTCTGCTCCCAGCCCTGCCCCCACCTGCCCCTCCCCACAGAGAACCTCCAGCATCCCTGCCTGTTCTCATCCTGGGGGGCGGCGGGCTGGGATTGAGTGAGCAGAGCAGGGGGGGGCTGGGAGCCCGGACGCCTGGGTTCTCTCCCGGATCTGGGAGCCCGGACGCCTGGGTTCTCTCCCGGCTCGGGCACGGGGGTGAGGCTAACAGAATATAACCAGTTTTCAGAGAGATCAGATTCTGACCCCAAGGCTATTTGCATAAAGTGTTACCCACAAGCCCCGGCGCCGTGACCTCCTGTGCGGGAACCAGCCCCCGCTGCAGGTATGTGCAGCTTAGCCAGACGTGCGCCAACCTGCCAGCGCCGGGAACAGCCAGCGCGGTGGTGCTCCTCACTCCCGACCCGCAGCCCCCAGCCCTGCCGGTGCTCCTCACTCCCGACCCGCAGCCCTGGGCTCCCCCTAGCCCTGCCGATGCCCCTCACTCCTGACCCGCAGCCCCTGCTAGCCCAGCCCCTCCCCCCCCAGCCCTGCCGGTGCTCCTCACTCCCGACCTGCAGCCCCCTGCGAGCCCAGCCCTGGGTTCCCCCCAGCCCTGCCGGTGCCCCTCACTCCCGACCCGCAGCCCCCTGCAGTGTTCTAACTGCAAAGGCCTTTCAAGGGGCAGGTTGGGGTCTCTCTGAGCTACTTTGGGTCCTGGGGGGGTGGGAACCGAGTAAAACTGGGCCTGTGTCCCCCCCAGTCTGGATCGCCCCCTGATCCTGTCATTGGAGGGGGAACAGGGACGTTCCCATCCCCGGGTGTGGGAGGGGAGCGGGGCCTAGTGGTTAGAGTGGGGGGGGAGGGCTGGCAGTTGGACTCCTTCTAGTCCAGTAGCCCCCCGCTCCCGTGCCACAGCCAGGGAGAGAACCCAGGTGTCCAGGCTCCCAACCCCCCCCCTCCCCGACTCTAATCACTAGACCCCACTCCCCTCCCCTCCCACAGCTGGGGAGAGGACCCAGGCGTCCGGCTCCTCGTCGAGGGAGGCAGTGGCCGACTGTGCCGGCCGAGCGGCTGGTCCGTGTCCCGGCTCTTGGCTAATGGCATCCAGACCCCGCAGCATCTTCTCGGCTCCTTCACCGGCCCGGCTGCTTCCCCTGCCCCTAGGTGGAGGGGGGGGCGGGGTTCCCCTGCCCTGAGAGCTCCCTGCCCCCACCCCCTCCTCGTTCACAAGCAGCTCCCCTCCCCTCCACGGGGCGTCCCCCAACCCCCACTTCTGCAAAGAGCACCCCTACCAATGCCCCTCACTCCCGACCCACAGCCCCCTGCCGGCCCAGTCCTGGGCTCCCCCCAGCTCTGCCGGTGCCCCTCACTCCCGACCCACAGCCCCTGCTAGCCCAGCCCTGCCGGTGCCCCTCACTCCCGACCCGCAGCCCCTGCTAGCCCAGCCCTGCCGGTGCCCCTCACTCCCGACCCGCAGCCCCTGCTAGCCCAGCCCTGCCTCCCCCAGCCCTGCTGGTGCCCCTCACTCCCGATCCGCAGCCCCCCGCTATTCCACCCACCTGACGCGACGAGGCCCCTGTGCAGATGGACGGACGGACGGACGACGGCCGTCGATCCTTCCCCCGCGCGCCTTCGGGTTTCAACATGAGAAGTTAATCAGCCGTCGCAGCGCGGGGCTGGAATTTGCGTTTCCGGGCTGCCAGGGAATGGCAGGCCCGGGGGCGGGGGGGGGGGGGAAGGAGCACGTGCGGGGGGGGGGCGATACCGCCCCCTTCCATCGCTGAGCTATTGGGGCCCGGCGCGGCGGGGTGGGGACCGCCAGCAGGGAGGGCGAGGGGCCGGGCGGGGAGCCGGGGGGAGGGGGCTGGAGCCAGGTAGACAGGGAGCCTGCAGCCGGAGAGGGGGATGGTGGAAAGCCGCGGGGGGGTGGTGGTGCGTGGGGAGGGGAGGAGGCAGGAGAGCCCCCCCCCCCCTTTTCCCCTGCACGCCCCTCACCTGATCCAGGTCTGGCTTCAATTACGTGCAGGCATCCCCCACCCCCCTCGCCCCTCTCTCCCAGCCACCTAGACGTGTGTGTGTGTGTGGGGGGGGGTAACCGGCTCGTTTGTGTGTGAGCCCACCCCTGAGCTGGGCACGGGGGGGTGTCTGTAAGGGGCAGATCCCAATACCAGCCCCCCCACCGCCCCGCCGCCAGGGGCAATCCAGAGTTACACACACCCCGTCTGCCATGAGGGCAGGGCCGGGTTCTGATCTCAGCTCCACCAGGGGTCAATCCAGAGTCACTCCTGTTCACAGTGGGGTCAGAGCTGGGTTCTGATCTCAGCTCTCCCGGGGTCAATCTGTAGTCACTCCTGTTCACAGTGGGGTCAGAGCTGGGTTCTGATCTCAGCGCTCCCGGGGTCAATCCGGAGTCACTCCTGTTCACAGTGGGGTCAGAGCTGGATTCTGATCTCAGCTCCCCCAGGGTCAATCCGGAGTCACTCCTGTTCACAGTGGGGTCAGAGCTGGGTTCTGATCTCAGCTCTCCTGGGGTCAATCCGGAGTCACTCCTGTTCACAATGGGGTCAGAGCTGGGTTCTGATCTCAGCTCCCCCAGGGGCAATCCGGAGTCATCCCAGGCTGCAATGCGAGTGAGGGTGGGCTCTGATCTCAGCCCCCCCCCCCCGCCCCCGGGTGTCGTCCCCCAGCCAGGCTGTGACCCAGCCCCCACTCCCAAGCCCGTGTCCCTGGCGCGGCTGATTCGTGACCGGCCGCCCGGCAGGCCCAGCCGGCAGCAGGTGGATGCAGAGGGGGGGAGGGGGGGATACAAAGGCTCCGGATTAGCTCAGGTTGCAAAAATGCAGTCGGGAAAAGGAGGGAAACTGGCTTATTCCCTCCCCCCTCCCAACAGCCAGGCTCCCCCCACCCTGGGGCTGGATGGCAGCCGGCGCCCCCTAGAGGGGACAAGCCCCGTGCCCCATTCTCCACCCCCCACCCGCCCCCGCCACCTGCTTTCAGTCCCAGCCACCTGCCTGGAGGCCCCAACCCTGCCCGGCTCCCGCTTTTCACCTCCCTTTCGTGCTCTGATCCCCAGCCCTTGTCCCTGCGGGTGGGAGGCGTGGCGCCGGGGGGGCTGTCCGCAAAGCCGGGCGTCTCCGGTGACTCGAGGGAGGCTGGGAGACTCTCAGCAGAATAAAACCCTCGTTGCAGACCATGCAGTGCCGAGCCGGGATGAAGCTGGAGGGGAAAAGGGCCGAGATCGTCAGCCGTTCAAAAAAGGCAACCTAGGAAACTCGGTGCAAGGGCAAAACTTGGTTCAAAGAACCTCGGCATGCCCGGCAACCGGGAAATGCGGGCGCGAGGTTTGCAAACACCCGCCGAGGCCGCGGCACCAGGAAAAAGCCCTGGGAAATTCCACGCCGAGGACTCTGTTGAAAAGACCGTCCCCAAGCGCTCGGACATCAGGAGAGGTTGTAAACGAACGAACCTACGTCACAGCGACGATTGGCCTTCGGCGAGCGGCGAGCACCGTTCGAAAAACCTAGGAAATCACCCGCCCAAAAACTTTGTTTAAAAAAAAACAAACCACGCTTGCAAAACGCTCGGCAGCCCAAGCGTCGGAGGTCGCGAATTAACTCCCCGTCTGTTTTCTGTGCTCTGCCGGGGTTTGGCTGGTGGTTCTTTTCACGTCGTTTTTGCTTCAGAAAACCTAGGCACCGGCGTACGGCAATGGGTTTAAAAGGCCACTGGCGCAGGAAAGCGACAGCAGAAGTAAAGGTTTCAGAGTAGCAGCCGTGTTGGCCAGGATCCACAAAAAGACCAGGAGTACTTGTGACACCTTAGAGACTATATACTCAAATACATTTGTTAGTCTCTAAGGTGCCACAAAGATGCCTGTTCTTTTAGCAGAAGTAAAGGGCACTCGCCGCGGCGGGATGGTTTCTATTAGTTTTTTCCCCGTCCGCTTTTCATTTAAAAAACCAACAAACCTAGGAAATCCCGAGGCTAAAATGTTGTGAAAGAAGCCCCAGAGGTGCAAAGTGAAGTCAGGAAAATGGCACATTAACTCGCTGGTAGCAGAACCGCCGCACTCTGCTCCTGTCTGGCCAGGCTTTTATTTACTTGCTTGGTTTCTTTGGTTTTTAGTCTTTGTTTGCCTCTTCTTAAAAAAACAACTCCAAACCCGTAGGAAGTTCCCTGCCGGACACTTTGTTATAAGGAGATTTAGGCTGCAAAGCAACAAGACGCCGGGAAATGCCAGTGCGTAGCGGGCAGATTAATTCCCGGTCTCTTTGGCATGATCTAGACTGGCTTCACCTAGCCGTGTTTCTCCCCGTGTGCGTTTCGCCCTCTCCCTGTGTGGCAGGGCCGGGGGAGCTGTGCATTTCAATGCGGGGGGCGGGGGTGAGTGCTTCTCTTGTCTGTGTGTGGGGGGGATGTGAACGCAGCAGAGCATGTTCCATTGGTGGGTGCGGTGGGATGTCTAGGTCTTTTTGTGTGTGTCCCTATTGTAGGTTGGATCGGCTGGGGAGTGTGTGAGCTGTTGGGGTGCAGGGGTGTGGTGTGTTGCACGGGTGTTGTAGTGTGTTCAATTTGGGGGGAGGAACCCTGAGAACCCCTCAACGGCAGCTGTTCTGTAACAGGACCTCCTGTCCGAGGCCTGACAAACTCGCCACCCTTAACGCCCCGCTTCAAGAGGTTGCAGGGAAAACCTTTTATAGCCAGGCGCCGACCAGACGTCCCTCTGGGAATCCAGCCTCACCGGGCAGCCCCGTGTCCATACAGCGCCTCCGGGGATGCCGGGGGTGGGGGCGCGTCCTACTCAGACCCCCCCGAGCTCGTCAGCCCTGCCCGTCCAAAGCTGGCCTGGCTCCTGGCCCCGATCCCCCAGCTCCCCGGAGACGCGTCCCGCCAGCAGTCGGCCCCTTGCGGCGACGGTGAAATCCGCGGCCAGGGCCCCCGTCGCCCGAGGACTTGTCCAGCCGTAGCCCCGGGAGGGGGATGTCCCCAAAGAGCCGCGATGTCGGGGCCACTAGCCACGAATCAGGGGCCAGGGCGGGCGCCAAACTGTCTCCCCCCAGGATTATATTACCCCAAAGGCCTTGTTTGCTCCCCTGAGGCAGGATGGCCCCCCACTGCCCTTCCCACCAGCCCCTGCCACCGATACGGGGCGTCCGCAGAGACCGGATCCAATCAGCTGCTTCAGTTGCTGAATCCGTGGGGCTGAGACCCCTGAAGTCTGGACCCTGATCGTCCCGTAAGGGGGGGACGGACACCCCGTTACCCTGCCCCCCCAAGACGTGACAGTCTCTGCCAAGCGCGGTCGGATTTTGGTTTCTGGGTAACCCTCCGGCGTCACCGTGACTAGCTCGTCCGACTGCCCCCCGCACTGCCCCGACCGCCCCCCCCGCCTGTCCCCAGGCACCCCCTCGCAGCGCCCCCTCCCCG
>JBAIAC010000708.1:25000-49156 GCA_037349315.1 Chelydra serpentina
CCCAGCCGGGGGCAGAGTGGGGGGCAGGGGGCAGCGCAGTGAGACACCAGATGCTCCCATCTCTCCTTTGCAATAAATAAGGGGGCAGGCAGGTTTATTGGCGATCGGGGCAGGCCGGTGTCTTTTCGCACCGAGCTACAGGAGAGTCGGGGGTGGGGGGGTCGGGTCCAGGGGAAGGGGGGCGCACGGGAGGAAGTCTCATGATGGGGGAGCAGCATGAAGTCCCGAGGCGGCCGGGGGAGAATCCAGCCCCGTGAGATCCAGAGCCTCGCAGAGGAGAGGCAGAAACTCTGGATCCGGCCCCTCTCCCCCTCCCTGCCCCCAACTCTTACGGGCCCAGCATGAGTCCCCGTGGGGTCGGGAAGTCACTGCACCATTCTGTGCCTCAGTTTCCCCATCGGCCGATCGGGTCTTCTCCAGACACGGGGGCCTTCTCCTTCATCCGCTCAGACCGTGAGTTCTTCGGGGCAGAGGCTGCCTTTCGCTGTTGGTCTGTGCAGCGCCCGGTGTGATGGGGCCCTGGTCTTGGTTGGGGTCTGGGCAGCGCCCGGCGCGATGGAGCCCTGGTCTTGGTTGGGGTCTGGGCAGCGCCCGGCGCGATGGAGCCCTGGTCTCGGTTGGGGTCTGGGCAGCGCCCGGCACGACGGGGCCCTGATTTTGGTCAGGGTCTGGCCAGCGCCCAGCACCACGGGGCCCTGATCTTGGCCACTACTCTCTTCCGAGAAATAATCTGCAATTACAAATAAATAAAGCCCAAAGCTCAGGAGCTGACGGGCAAAGTCCTGCAGGCCCTGCGGGTGCCGGGGCAGGCAGGGGACCTTTCTGTGCAGGCCCCCGTGTCTGGAGAAGACCCGATCGGCCGGGCTGCAGGCCCCTGTGTCTGGAGCCCCTTTTAAGAAGCAGCCATTCCTTGCAAAGCACCTGGCGTCCGCTTTAACTGTCCCGAGCGGAGCGGGCCGAGAGCTCAGTTGCTCCTGGCGGGGCAGCCAGTCCTGGGGCGCTCGCACCCCGACAGGCCTTTCTCCTCACGACATTGACACTCCAGCTCACGCCTGTCCCTGGTGCCACTGTCCTCTCTGGCCCAGCGTTTAAGACCATTGCAACAAAAATTAAGACAACGAATGAGGGAGGCGGCCTGTAGCCAGGAGGACGATGGGGAGGTGGGGACGGAGATTTCTATCTCTCCAGACCATGGCTCTCTTCTACTCTACGCTGCCCTCCAGCCTGCTGGGCACTTCTGTGTGTGGCAAACACCAACGTTTAAGACTTGGGACTCCCCTGAGCTTCCCTTTCCCCGCCTCAACTTGCCCATTAGCTTGGGACAAGCCGGAGGTATGTGATTCTGGAGCATGGCAAGCCGGGGATGTCTGGGTGGCCTCCGAACTCCTGGGGGTTGCAACTCCACTCTGCGGGAGGTGTCAGCTTAGCAGGGTTTGGGGGAAAACGTTTGATTGGGAGGGGTTTGGAGTGGGTTGGAAAAGGACCAGAAGGGGACTGAGTTGGGTTGCAGGATTGAGTAGAACTGAGTTGCGTTGGGTTGGGAGGGGACTGGACTGTGTTGGGTTGGGAAGGGGCTGGGTTGGGTTGGGAGGGGATTGAGTTGCGTTGGGTTGGGGGGACTGGACTGAGTTGGGTTGGGAGGGGATTGAGTTGCGTAGGGTTGGGAGGGGACTGGACTGTGTTGGGTTGGGAAGGGGCTGGGTTGGGTTGGGGGGGGATTGAGTTGCGTAGGGTTGGGAGGGGACTGGACTGCATTGGATTGGGTTGGGGACGGGCTGGGTTGGGTTGGGAGGGGATTGAGTTGCGTAGGGTTGGGGGGACCAAACTGCATTGGGTCGAGTTGGGAACAGGTTGGGTTGAGTTGGGTTGGGATTGAGTTGCGTAGGGTTGCAGGGGACTGGACTGGGTTGGGTTGGGGACGGGCTGGGTTGAGTTGCAAAGGGATTGAGTTGCGTAGGGTTTCAGGGGACTGGACTGCGTTGGATTGGGATGGGGACGGGCTGGGTTGAGTTGGGAGGGGATTGAGTTGCGTAGGGTTGGGGGGACTGGACTGGGTTGGGTTGGGGATGGGCTGGGTTGAGTTGTAAGGGGATTGAGTTGCGTAGGGTTACGGGGTCCTGGACTGGGTTGGGTTGGGGATGGGCTGGGTTGAGTTGCAAGGGGATTGAGTTGCGTAGGGTTACGGGGTCCTGGACTGCGTTGGATTGGGTTGGGGATGGGCTGGGTTGAGTTGCAAGGGGATTGAGTTGCGTAGGGTTGTGGGACTGGAGGGTCCTGGACTGTGTTGGGTTGGGGACAAGCTGAGTCACGCACTGACTGAGTTGAGTCGAGGGTGAGCTGGGGCACCGGTGTGGCGCTCGCCCCTATGGAAGCTGTGAGTCAAGTGTTCTTCTCCTTGCTTGGCCCGTTTTGCGGAAGGGCTGACGCCTTTGAGCCCAGCTTACTAGGGAAATGTCCCCAGGGCAGATCCGCCCTGCAACCGGTGGGGGTGGGAAGGAGACACGCTCGCTCGGCAGAAGCAATTGTTCCAGGCCTAGCTTTGAATCTGCCACCATGGGAGAGGCTGGGTGGGCCGGGCATGTCCCTAGTTGAGGTGTGGAGCTGACGGGAAGGATGGCTCCCAAGGTGGGACATCGGGGCAGGGGGGAAATCCCATTTAATGGGAGACCCCAGTCCAGCACATCAAACCTTGTCACAGTCTCCCCAGGGCTCTGGCTGCCTCCCCAGCCCCTGCCCCTGGCCCTCCACCTCTCCAATGGCCGGGATTGTATTGCCCTGCAAAGCTCACTCGGATGCCTTGGCAAGACGCCTTCCCTTATTTATCCCCACGCTTGCTATTTGGGGCTCGGTTGCGTGGGGTATGTTCCAGGGCGCTCTCCAGCAGATGTAACCCGAGAACATGCTGAGGTGAGCTCAGCAAGAGCCCTGGGGCCAGCTGCTCTCAGTCACGGAGCGGGAGACGGGGCTGGGGGCGGGGGAGGTGTCGGTACCGGTCCGGCTGCATCCAGAGCTTTCTGGCCGGGCAAGGGGGGCAGTATCCGTGCCACCCCATGGAAGGCTCCAGTGTCCCCTGCGTGCCAGGAGACACCCCCCCACCCCACTCTGGTTAGAGACAGAGTGGCCAAAACTGGGACCCAATCTCGTCTCCCGCCGCCCAAGAGAGGCGCCAAGGAGGGGTGGGAGTGGCAGGTCGGAAGAGGCGCCAGGAAGGTCACACCTGGGTCACCAGTCCCCGGTTGGGTAGCTGGGGCTCCAACAGAACCGGCTGGCTGCTGGCCGAGGCCACCATCCCGTCCAGCAGCCGGCAGCGGGGCAGCGCCAGGGCCCCATCTCCGCAGTACGTCTCCTCCTTGCCGCAGGCCTTTTCCTGGCAGGCGGGCGGTGTGGGAGAGGGCGGGAGGCCGGGGCAGCCGCTCACGTGGGTGTACTGGCCCTGCTCCTCGCCTTCCGTCTCCCGGTGGTAGAAGTAGGAGAAGTTGGAGACGATGACGGGCACCGGCAGGGAGATGGTGAGGACCCCGGCGATGGCGCACAGCGAGCCCACGATCTTCCCGCCCACTGTCACGGGGGACATGTCCCCGTAGCCCACCGTGGTCATGGTGACCACGGCCCACCAGAAGGCCTCGGGGATGCTGGTGAAGTTGGTGTCGGCGTGGTCGGCCTCGGCGAAGTAGACGGCGCTGGAGAAGAGGATGACGCCGATGAAGAGGAAGAAGATGAGCAGGCCAAGCTCCCGCATGCTGGCCTTCAGTGTCTGGCCCAGGATCTGCAGCCCTTTGGAGTGGCGCGAGAGCTTGAAGATGCGGAAGACCCTCACCAGCCGGATGACACGGAGGATGGCCAGCGACATGGCCGGCTGGCCCACCCCCCGCTGCCGGGCGAACTCCGTGCCCAGCGCCACGAAGTAGGGGATGATGGCCACAAAGTCGATCATGTTCATGATGTCCTTGAAGAAGGCCGCCTTGCTGGGGCTGGCCAGGAACCGCACGGCCAGCTCGAAGGAGAACCAGCAGATGCAGATGGTCTCCACGATGAAGAAGGGGTCGTCCAGCTGGCTCTTGGGCGGGTGGACGTGGCTGCTGTTGGCCCGGTGATGGGGGACCTGGCGGGAACACGTGACAGAGGAAGGGGGTCAGGGGGAAGCCCAGCTGGGGGGGTGGGGGGACGACCTGGCCCACGACACTGCAGCGGGGGGGGGGGGTGGAGCGGCGGGGAAGGGATGGCATGAGGCCCAGGTTATCCCCGCCCCGCACAGGGAATCCCCCCTCCGCCCCCCCCACCCAGCAGCGTTGGCAAATTGATGTCAATTATCGGCCCCCCGCCAGGTGCCAGCAGCCTGGGAGCGAGGTGGGGGGAGGGTACCCAGCCCGGGGAGTGGGAGGGGGCGGAGGGGGCTGGGTGGCTGGCACCGCACAAGGCTGTTAATCTGCAGGCTGCTCTGACCACCCTCCCCCCCCCCCCCCCCCGCCGCAAGCAGCCAGGACTCCTGGGTTCTCTCCTGGCTCTGGGAGGGGAGTGGGGTGCAGGGCATGCTGGAGTTTTAGGGGTCCCCATCCCCCTTTCCTCCCACCCACTGGCAGCGAGATGTCCCTCTTGTCCCAGAACTCAAACAGGATCTCCAGGCAGAGGGGATTCTGGGAGGGGGTTGGTGGTGGGGTGGAGGGAATGCAGGGCCGGGCAGCGGGTACACAGCTGGGCAGTGGAGCCGCAGGGGGGGCAGCGGGCACACAGCCGGGCGGTGGAGCCGCGGGGGGAGCAGCGGGCACACAGCCGGGCGGTGGAGCCGCGGGGGGGGCAGCGGGCACACAGCCGGGCGGTGGAGCCGCGGGGGGAGCAGCGGGCACACAGCCGGGCGGTGGAGCCGCAGGGGGGCAGTGGGCACACAGCCGGGCGGTGGAGCCGCAGGGGGAGCAGCGGGCACACAGCCGGGCGGTGGAGCCGCAGGGGGGCAGCGGGCACACAGCCGGGCGGTGGAGCCGCAGGGGGGGTGCAGTGGGCACACAGCCGGGCGGTGGAGTCGCAGGGGGGGTGCAGTGGGCACACAGCCGGGCGGTGGAGCCGCGGGGGAGCAGGGGGCACACAGCCGGGCGGTGGAGCCGCAGGGGGAGCAGCGGGCACACAGCCGGGCAGTGGAGCCGCGGGGGGAGCAGCGGGCACACAGCCGGGCGGTGGAGTCACAGGGGGAGCAGGGGGCACACAGCCGGGCGGTGGAGCCGCGGGGGGAGCAGTGGGCACACAGCCGGGCAGTGGAGCTGCGGGGGGAGCAGGGGGCACACAGCCGGGCGGTGGAGCCACGGGGGGGGCAGGGGGCACACAGCCGGGCGGTGGAGCCGCAGGGGGAGCAGCGGGCACACAGCCGGGCGGTGGAGCCGCAGGGGGAGCAGCGGGCACACAGCCGGGCGGTGGAGCCGCGGGGGGAGCAGCGGGCACACAACCGGGCGGCGGAGCCGCGGGGGGGCAGCGGGCACACAGCCGGGCGGTGGAGCCGCGGGGGGGCAGCGGGCACACAGCCAGGCGGTGGAGCCGCAGGGGGGCAGCGGGCACACAGCCGGGCGGTGGAGCCGTGGGGGGAGCAGCGGGCACACAGCCGGGCGGTGGAGCTGCAGGGGGAGCAGCGGGCACACAGCCAGGCGGTGGAGCTGCAGGGGGGGCAGTGGGCACACAGCCGGGCGGTGGAGCCGCAGGGGGGCAGCGGGCACACAGCCGGGCGGTGGTGCTGCGGGGGGGCAGCGGGCACACAGCCGGGCGGTGGAGCCGCAGGGGGGCAGCGGGCACGCAGCCGGGCGGTGGAGCCGCAGGGGGAGCAGGGGGCACACAGCCAGGCGGTGGAGCCGCAGGGGGAGCAGGGGGCACACAGCCGGGTGGTGGAGCCGCGGGGAGAGCAGGGGGCACACAGCCAGGCGGTGGAGCCGCGGGGAGAGCAGGGGACACACAGCCGGGCGGTGGAGCCGCGGGGGGAGCAGCGGGCACACAGCCGGGCGGTGGAGCCGCGGGGGGAGCAGGGGGCACACAGCCGGGCGGTGGAGCCGCGGGGGGGGCAGCGGGCACACAGCCAGGCGGCGGAGCCATGGGAGGTGCAGCGGAAACACAGCAGGGCAGCGAAGCTGTGGGGAGTGCAGGGGTGTGACGAACTAGGACTGTTGTTAATGTTTTCCCTGAGTACTGTGTGGGTGCCTCAGTTTCCCTATGCAGTGCTTGAGTATCTAGGTGGTGGGACAAGGGTGCATGAGTGTTACAGAGGGGCCTGGACACAGAGAAGGGCCGACACTCTGTCTCTTAGCAACTGATGGCCCCGGCCCCTCCCCTGCAAAGGTGAGAGCTGAAGGTGTTGGAACAAAGGGATCAGGTGACCTCCTGGCCCGGGAAGCAGACAAAGGGGGAGGAGGGGCTGGACAGTTTCAGTTTGGGGCTGGCTGGGGAACATGGAGGGAAGCGCAGACAGGGTCTGGCCTCCCTGCCCCCCTTTTGGAGCTGTGGGGTAAAACGCAGGGAGCCCCAGGCTGGGGTCTAAGCTCCCTGCCCCCCGGAAGGGCCCGACTAAGGGGTCGTGGTGGTACTACAAGCTCTGGTTGGACTGTGTTCCTGGCATCTCTAATAAACCTTCTGTTCTACTGGCTGGCTGAGACTCCCAGTGAATCCGGGGAAGAGGGGTGCAGGGCCGGACTCCCCCACACTCCGTGACAAGGGGGCACACAGCCGGGCGGTGGAGCCGCAGGGGGGCAGCGGGCACACAGCCGGGTGGCGGAGCTGCGGGGGGAGCAGCGGGCACACAGCTGGGCGGTGGAGCCGCGGGGGGGCAGCGGGCACACAGCCAGGTGGCAGAGCTGCGGGGGGAGCAGTGGGCACACAGCCGGGCGGTGGAGCCGCAGGGGGAGCAGCGGGCACACAGCCGGGCGGTGGAGCCGCAGGGGGGCAGCGGGCACACAGCCGGGCGGTGGAGCCGCAGGGGGGCAGCGGGCACACAGCTGGGCGGTGGAGCCGCGGGGGGGCAGCGGGCACACAGCCAGGTGGCAGAGCTGCGGGGGGAGCAGTGGGCACACAGCCGGGCGGTGGAGCCGCAGGGGGAGCAGCGGGCACACAGCCGGGCGGTGGAGCCGCAGGGGAGCAGCGGGCACACAGCCGGGCGGTGGAGCCGCAGGGGGGCAGCGGGCACACAGCCGGGTGGCGGAGCTGCGGGGGGAGCAGCGGGCACACAGCTGGGCGGTGGAGCCGCGGGGGGGCAGCGGGCACACAGCCAGGTGGCAGAGCTGCGGGGGGAGCAGTGGGCACACAGCCGGGCGGTGGAGCCGCAGGGGGAGCAGCGGGCACACAGCCGGGCGGTGGAGCCGCAGGGGGGCAGCGGGCACACAGCCGGGCGGTGGAGCCGCAGGGGGGCAGCGGGCACACAGCCGGGTGGCGGAGCTGCGGGGGGAGCAGCGGGCACACAGCTGGGCGGTGGAGCCGCGGGGGGGCAGCGGGCACACAGCCAGGTGGCAGAGCTGCGGGGGGAGCAGTGGGCACACAGCCGGGCGGTGGAGCCGCAGGGGGAGCAGCGGGCACACAGCCGGGCGGTGGAGCCGCAGGGGAGCAGCGGGCACACAGCCGGGCGGTGGAGCCGCAGGGGGGCAGCGGGCACACAGCCGGGTGGCGGAGCTGCGGGGGGAGCAGCGGGCACACAGCTGGGCGGTGGAGCCGCGGGGGGGCAGCGGGCACACAGCCAGGTGGCGGAGCTGCGGGGGGGCAGCGGGCACACAGCCAGGTGGCAGAGCTGCGGGGGGAGCAGTGGGCACACAGCCAGGTGGCGGAGCTGCGGGGGGAGCAGTGGGCACACAGCCGGGCGGTGGAGCCGCAGGGGGAGCAGCGGGCACACAGCAGGGCATTGGAGCCGCAGGCCCGGGCCCGCCCCCCCCCCCCCGCTCACCGGCAGCGACATGTCCCGCTCGTCCCGGAACTCGGGCAGCGTCTCGAGGCAGAAGATGACGATGGAGATGAGGATGACCAGCACGGAGATGATGGCGATGATGCGGGCGGCCTGCGAGCTCTCCGGGTACTCGAAGAGCAGCCAGACCTGCTTGAGGAACTCGGGCCCGGGCAGCGGGCGCTGCTCCTCCTTGACGAAGCCCTCGTCCTCCCGGAACTTGCTCAGCACCTCCTCGCCCAGTTGGTAGAACTTCAGCTCCTCCAGGAAGATGTCGAGAGGGACGTTGGCGGGGCGCCGCAGCCGCCCGCCCGACTGGTAGTAGTAGAGGATGGAGTCGAAGCAGGGCCGGCTGCGGTCGAAGAAGAACTCGCCCCGCAGCGGGTCGTAGTAGCGGAGCCGGCGCCGCGGGTCGCCCAGCAGGGTGTTGGGGAACCGGAGCAGGGTCCTGGCCTGGGTCTCGAACCGCAGCCCCGCCACGTTGATCACCAGCCGCTCGCAGCAGTCCCGCCGCAGGCACGGGACGAAGGGGCCGCGCGCCTTGGCGGGTCCCCCCGCTGGCAGCGCCGGCTTCTCCATGGCGGGGGAGGTCAGGGCCCGGCGACGGTGGCCATGGGCCGGGACGGGGGGGTTCCCCACCGCGAGTTCCCCTGCCTCGCTCACTGGCCTCCGCTGATTCGCTCCCTCCCTCCCACCGTGTTCCTACCTCCCTTGGCCCCGAGTCGCTCCCCCCTTCCTGCACTCTGCCTGTACCCCTTCCTCCTCCGGCCCCGATTCACTCCCCTCTTCCCACGCTGAGCCCGTACCCCCTCCTCTTCCGGCCCCGATTCGTTCCCACTTTCACACCGTATCTCCCCCCCACATACACACTGTTCTGTTCTCACCCTTTCCCGCTCCTCCCTTCTGCTCTGACAATTCCCTGCGCCCCTCTTCTGCGCTCCCCCCGGCCTTCCAAGCCCCGGATCCGTCTGTCCCTCCGTCTCTGAGGCCAAGGGCCAGGATCTCTGGCTGTAAACACGTTCCCAGCCTGGGGAGGTGTCATGTTCTCAGGACAGCTCTGACTTCCAGCGCCCCTGTGCCAAACCCCAGTGCCCGCCCCCACCCTGCTGCCCCTTCGGCTCCGAGGGCACTAAAAATAACAGGGGGGCAGACAGCTCCCAGGGATGATATGGAGACGGGGGAGTTGGGACTCCTGAGTTCTCTCCCTGGCTCTGGGAGGGGAGAGGGGTCTAGTTGTTAGAGCAGGGCAGGGCTGGAAGCCAGGACTCCTGGGTTCTATTTCCACCATCTGTAAAATGCAGAGAATAATTAACAAGCATATAACTGAGATGTGGACACCCACGGGGTGCGCACTTCCCTTTGGGGCATCTCTCTCTGGGCCTCCTGTTCCTGGATTCTAATGGAAGCTCGTTAACCGAGATGGGGTTAATTAATCTAGGGTTGGGAGGAGAGTGGTAATCACACCCAAGTAACAAAGCGTTAAGGATCAAGAGATAACTGTTGTAATAAGAAAATAATCTGTTAATAGGTATGACATAAGTGCCCAGGAATGGCTGGTGTTAACCTGCCTGTTGAGAGTGGGGGGGTGATAAACAGAGTTAATTCATGTATTAATTAGTGGGGTGGCTTCTGCCCTTACCTGAACTATAGGGACTGTGCCAGCTTCCCTGTGTGTATGCAACACACCAGGCTCTAACCATTAGACCCCACTCCCCTCCCAGAGCTGGGGAGAGAACCCAGGAGTCCTGGCTCCAAGCCCCCCTGCTCCAACCACTAGACGCCCCTCCCCTTTCTGAGGCGAGAACCCAGGAGTCCTGCTCTAACACGCCCGCCCGACATCCCTCACCTCCCCACACTCCCATCCCCGGTCCTTGTCCCAGTCCTGTTGGGTTTCTGTCCAGGGGTGTCTGTGACCCGCACACAGCCTACCAGCGCCATCTGCTGCTCCTCTGTGGGCATCTCTGCTCCAGAGCCATCTGTGGTGCCAGGCCTGGGGCGTACGGGGGTGTATGGGGCCCCCGTGACCCTGTTGTGCCAGGCCTGGGGCGTACGGGGGTGTATGGGGCCCCCGTGATCCTGTTGTGCCAGGCCTGGGGCGTACGGGGGTGTATGGGGCCCCGTGACCCTGCTGTGCCAGGCCTGGGGCGTACGGGGGTGTATGGGGCCCCCATGACCCTGGTGTGCCAGGCCTGGGGCGTACGGGGGTGTATGGGGCCCCGTGACCCTGCTGTGCCAGGCCTGGGGCGTACGGGGGTGTATGGGGCCCCCGTGACCCTGTTGTGCCAGGCCTGGGGCGTACGGGGGTGTATGGGGCCCCGTGACCCTGCTGTGCCAGGCCTGGGGCGTACGGGGCCCCCGTGACCCTGCGGTGCCAGGCCTGGGGTATACGGGGGCCCCCTGTGACCCTGTGGTGCCAGGCCTAGGGCGTATGGGGCCCCTGTGACCCTGCGGTGTCAGACCTGGAGCATACGGGGGTGTATGGGGCCCCCATGACCCTGGTGTGCCAGGCCTGGGGCGTACGGGGGCATACAGGGCCCCCTGTGACCCTGCGGTGTCAGGCCTGGGGCATACGGGGGTGTATGGGGTCCCCGTGACCCTGCGGTGCCAGGCCTGGGGTATACGGGGGCCCCCTGTGACCCTGCGGTGCCAGGCCTGGGGCATACGGGGGCGTATGGGGCCCCTGTGACCCTGCGGTGTCAGGCCTGGGGCGTATGGGGGTGTATGGGGTCCCCATGACTCTGCGGTGTCAGGCCTGGGGCGTACTGGGCCCTGCCCTAGGGGCAGAGGAGGCTGTATCCCAAGCCCAGCTGGGGTCAGGGTCGTTACCCCAGCCGCTATGCCGCGGGTCGGGGCCATATCCCTGGTTGCTATGGAGCACGTCTGGATCATCAGCATGGCTCCAGGCCTACCACTGGAGGTGAGTATTATGGGTCTGCCTTCCCCATTTTCAGGCTGCTATGGCACAGGTCAGAGGTCATGGCCTGGTTTGCTATGGCACAGATCAGAGGTCATAGCCTGGTTGCTATGGTGCAGGTCGAGGTCATGGGCCCGGTTGGTATGGGGCAGGTCGAGGTCATGGGCAGTGTTGCCATGGGGCAGGTCGGGGGTCATGGGCCCGGTTGCTATGGCGCAGGTTGAGGTCATGGGTCCGGTTGCTATGGCGCAGGTCGAGGTCATGGGCCTGGTTGCTATGGCGCAGGTCAGGGGTCATGGGCCTGGTTGCTATGGCGCAGGTCAGGGGTCATGGGCCAGGTTGGTATGGGTAGGTCGAGGTCATGGGTGGCGTTGCCATGGGGTGGGTCGGGGGTCATGGGCCCGGTTGCTAAGGCGCAGGTCGGGGGTCATGGGCCCGGTTGCTATGGCACAGGTCAGGGGTCATGGGCCCGGTTGCAATGGCACAGGTCGGGGGTCATGGGCCCGGTTGCTAAGGCGCAGGTCGGGGGTCATGGGCCCAGTTGCTATGGCGCACGTCAGCGGTCATAGGCCCAGTTGCTATGGCACAGGTCAGGGGGTCATGGGCCCAGTTTGCTATGGCACAGGTCAGGGGTCATGGGGCCCGGTTGGTATGGGGTAGGTCGAGGTCATGGGCGGCGTTGCCATGGGGCAGGTTGGGGTCATGGGCCCGGTTGCTAAGGCGCAGGTCGGGGGTCATGGGCCCGGTTGCTAAGGCGCAGGTCGGGGGTCATGGGCCCGGTTGCTATGGCGCAGGTCGGGGGTCATAGGCCCAGTTGCTATGGGCGCAGGTCAGCGGTCATAGGCCCAGTTGCTATGGCGCAGGTCAGCGGTCATGGGCCCAGTTGCTATAGCACAGGTCAGGGGTCATGGGCCCGGTTGCTATGGGCACAGGTCAGGGGTCATGGGCACGGTTGGTATGGGGTAGGTCGAGGTCATGGGCGGCGTTGCCATGGGGTGGGTCGGGGGTCACCACCATGGCGCCAGGAGCGCCCCCGCCCCCGGCGGCGAGTACTATGGTCTGCCCCTGCCCCGCGCTCGGGCACTACTTTTCCTGCCGGCGGCGGAGGGATCAGCCCAGCGCTGCGCTGCGCAGCGCTGCGCGGCCTCGAGCCTCCTTCTCGCCCCCGAGCGAGTCCCGGCGGCGCAGGGATCCGGACGCGGTGACGGGGCCGCGCATGCGCAGAGCGGGCAGGGAGCAGGCCCCGACCAGGCGGCAGCGGGAGGAGCCGAGCGCGGCGCGGCCGGTCAGAGAAGGGCGGAGGCGGGGGGGTCACGCGGCGCCCCGGGGAGGGAGCGGGGGGGGGTCACGTGGGGCCATGTGGGTCTGGGGGTTCCGGGGGTCCCTGGGTGGGGGGCTGGGAGCGGGGGTCACGCGGGCCCCGGGGGGGGTCGCGGGGGGGGGGGTCACGTGGGGCCATGTGGGTCTGGGGGTCCCTGGGGTCCCTGGGTGGGGGGCTGGGAGCGGGGGTCACGCGGGCCCCGGGGGGGGAGCGGAGCAATGGGGGGAGGAGCCGGGGGGGGGGAGCAATGGGGCTGTCGGGGGTGCATTGGGGGGAGCCAGTCGGTGACGGGAGCTGGGGGGGGGCACGAGGGGCCCAAGGCAGCCCCGGGGGGGGAGGGGCGGGAAGTGACGGTTTTTTGGGGGGGGCTGGGGAGTAGCGGGGAGCTTTGGGGGGAGGGGCTAGGAGGTGGGGGGGCTGGGGACAGTGGGGCAGGGGGGAGGAGCGGGGGGGGGTTCTAGAGTCAGTGGCCCCGGGTGGGATTCGGTGGGGAAGGGCTGCGGGGGTGAGTGGGGGGGGGGAGGGAGGCAGGACGAGGGTCACAGGGGTGGGGGGAGGGGATCAGCAATAGGCTCTAGGTGAAGAGAGGCACCCGCGTGCGCAGTGGGAGGTCCAGGGGGAGCGGGGGAGCAGGGGGGTGAGTGGGGGGGAGCAGGAATTGAGGGGCTGGCTTGGGACGGGGGGCGGGAGTGAGAGGGGAGCAATGGGGAGCATGCGCCGGGGTGTGGGGGGAGGAGGTCTCCTGTGTGGAGTCGGGGGTGGACCAGGGGGTTACCCAGGAGTGTGATGGGAGGGGAGGGGCGGGGTCTGAGCAACTCTCTGGTGGGGGGGAGCAGAAGAAGAACATGGGTTGCCCAGGACCTGGCTGCTTCGATCGGGGGTGGGGAGGTGCCGCTGGGAAGCAGAACCCCATGAAAGGAGGAGGGGAGGGGTTTAGCTGGCCCCTAAGTTGGCTGAGTTTGGGGCGGGCATGACCCCACGCCCTTGGAGGGGAGGGGATGCGCTTGTTGTGGGATCTAACGATCTGGCATCTCCTCCCCCCAGCAGATTTCCCAAGATGACGCAGTTCCTGCCCCCCAACCTGCTGGCGCTCTTCGCCCCCCGAGACCCCATCCCCTACCTGCCCCCTCTGGAGAAACTGCCTCATGAGAAACACCACAACCAGCCCTACTGCGGCATCGCGCCGTACATCCGGGAGTTCGAGGTGAGCTCGGCCTCCCCAGCAGGGCGGTGCTGGCTGGGGCGGGGGAGCTGGTTGCCTCATCACCTCTTTTCTCCGCTCCAAAGCCACCAGGCTTCCCCCCCTCCCCCCTTCCCTTCTGCCCGTCTCTGTGGCACCCACCCTCTTGATGCCCTGCTAACGCGCTTCTCTCCCCTGCCCAGGACCCACGCGATGCCCCTCCACCCACCCGCGCCGAGACCCGCGAGGAGCGCATGGAGAGGAAGGTACGGTCCTCTGCCAGCATGGGGGTCAACCCATCCTTCCAGGGACATGGCCAAATCTTCTCCCCTCCCTTGGGTATCCCTTCTCCCATAGAATCTGGTGATTGTTTCATGGGGCTGGGAGCCAGGACTCTTGGGTTCTCTCCCTGGCTCTGGGAGGGGAGTGGGGAACGGGGGGAGGAGGAGTTGGCAGCTAGAACTCCTGGGTTTTCTCGCGGGCAATTCTGTCACTAACTCCCTGTGTGAACTTTGGGGGGTGTCTCCGTCTGTGAATCGGGGGTAACAGCCCTGCGGAAGGCAGTGAGGATGAAGCAATGAGAGTCTTGGGGGTTCTAGTGACTGAGCCCCCCTCGAATCCCATCCTGGGGTCCCCCTCTGTTGAGTCACTGCCAGGAGTCCAGAACCTGTCACCCCTTCCCTTTCCTTCCCGCAGAGACGAGAGAAGATTGAGCGAAGGCAGCAGGAGGTGGAGAACGAGCTGAAGATGTGTGAGTGTCGGGGGGCGGTGTCCCATCACCGTGAGGGGCGGGTTAGATCTAACGCTCACCTGCTGGGACCGTCCCCTCACGGGTGACTCCGCAGCTGGGAGGGTGAACGTGGGCTGGGGGGCATCAGCCGTTGCTGTTTCCGCGTGCCTATCCCTGTTCTCTCCCCATCCAGGGGACCCGCACAACGACCCCAATGCCCAGGGAGATGCCTTCAAAACCCTCTTCGTGGCTAGAGTGGTAAGTTCCCTCCTGCTGCCTGGGAGCCCCTTCCCAGGGCACCCGCTTCTCCCCCCCGCACCCGCCCGCCAGCAGCAGCTGTCTCACCAGCCTGTCCTCTGCCCCGCAGAACTACGACACGACAGAATCCAAGCTGAGAAGAGAGTTCGAGGTCTATGGCCCCATCAAACGGGTAAGAGGCTGCTCCCCCCAGGCACAACTGGCCAGATGTGGGCCAGGTTTTCCCTTCCTGCGAAAGATCAACTGCAGCTTGCGATTGGACGCCGGCTGGGGGGGGGTCCCCAATCCCCTTGCTGCCTGGCTGGTGGGCTCAGGCTCTAACTGACCCCCAGGTTTAGGGTCGGGATGTTCCCCCCGGGTCTGCTTGGCAGGGCCCCGGGGGATTTCACACGGCGAAGGGTGTTCCTGGCTCTCCCTATCCTAGTGGTGCCCTGTTGGGACCAGGCCGGCTCTGACGAGGCTGCCCTCTTGGTGTGTCACACGCCAATCGGCGCATGAGCGCCCCCTGCTGGTCTGCAGGGAGTTAAGGAGCACAACGAAAGGCGCTGTGGGGTAGTGGCTTGTGTCAAACTGAAGCCGGGGCTAAGCAGCGTGTGTAGTGGGGGTGGGGGGTATCTGTGTGTGGGTCATTCATCTGCCCCCTCCCTCCCCACCCAGATCTACATGGTGTACAGCAAGCGTTCCGGAAAGCCGCGCGGCTACGCCTTCATAGAGTATGAACACGAGCGAGACATGCACTGTAAGTACCGCCCCTGCCCGGGCCTCTTTGCCTCTCCCTAAAGCGCATGTTTCACATCTCAATGCCATCCCGTTCCCGGCCCTCGAGCTCCCGGAGGTAAGTAACGGAGCGCAGGGCCGGCGCGGGGCCAGTGCAAACCCAGGTTCCATTACTCTGCTCCCTGGGGGGCAAGTGCGGCCGTGGGGGAGCCCCCTCCCCCCCACGGAGCTCGACATGAACGACGGAGGCGGGGCTGGGGGCTGGCCATCAGAGGGTTAACGCTGAGGTGACCCCCACAGGTGGGGTTCCCCTGCCTCCCATAACTGCAGACTAATGTAATCAGGGTGCTGCTGGCCGTGGCGTGAGTGACAGGGTCCGTGTGCTCCGACGGGCAGTGCTTAGGCTCAGCGCTGTCCCGTCCCCCCCCGCCCCGCGAACCACTGAGCTTCACGCCCCCACCCCAGGGCTGAGCCCAGAAGCGGCGAAGCTGGGGGGAGCGGCTCGGCTCCAGCGTGTGGGGGGGCAGGCTCGTCTTGGCTCTAGTGACTGTTGTGAACGATGCTGTCGGGAGGAGGGGTGTATTAATTCTGTGTTCTTATTGTCACTGCAGCACCTTTCTGATGGCTATTGCCACTGCTGGCTTGCAGCTGATGCTAATGCTCCCCCATACAACACCTCAGTGTATGGTTGGTATAAGGGTTTTGTATGTTGGTAAGAATTCACAGCACCCCTACACCTATACACGAGCCAGGCCACGGCACCCAGCGTGGTCAGAGCAGCTCCCGGTGGGGGTGGGGACCGGAGAAGCTTGCTCTCTCGTCCGGCTTCCGCTCTCTTGCCGGGTGGAGACCGGACGGGGGCGGCGCATGCTCCGAATTCCCGCCGGAGGTAGCCAGGGGAGGGCAGGCCAGACTGTGTAGGTTGCTTCCCCACAGCTGATGGAGCAGGACTCGAATACGTCCCAGGGCTGGGTTTCGGTCCCGCCTGCTCGTCCGTGCCGGCACTGCCGAGGGGGAGCTCGCAGCGCGGGCTGCACCTGTCCGACTCTTAATCCCCCGACGAAACCGCAGCCCAGGCAACTTCCTAATCCCCTCCCAGTCCGTCCATCGCGGCTCCGCCTCTCCAGCCGGGGGCGCTCTCCGCTGGAAACCTCCAGCGACCCCATCTCCCTGCGTGCATCTCGCTGCCCAGGCCGGGGTGGTCCGCGCTGTGCGGTGCTCTGAGCTTTGAGTCGCGGCCGAGCAGGGAGGGGAATATTCGAGTCCTGCCTATAGTGTTTCCCACCAGGCTGGCGAGGTGAGGTAGAATAGCTCCTCTGGCTGCCCCCGGTGCAGCCAGCCACTCAGTGGCCCACGCGTGGGGCTCGGTTGGGGCATCAGTCTCGGCTGAGCCTCGGACCGGTGCCCTGCGGCTCGCAGAGCCGGGTCTCCCCCCGCGGGCGGGAAGGGATTGACACGCAGGCAGCCGGTCCACAGCAACACTAGCCCAGGGCAGCGTTAGTCACATCACACGTTGGCTTCTCAATCGCGTTGCTTGCTCCCGGGCCTGGAGCCTGCCCGCCCCGTAGAACCGCCCGTGGGTGCTGAGCCGGGCTGGGCTTGGAGAACCCGCCCGCCCCATGCAGGGATGGGGTCCGGGCGCTGGATGCTGGGCCCTCTGGCCGAGCCGCCCTGCCACGTAGGCCACTGGCCTCCAGAGGCATCGCCGACGCCACTGAACCCAGCCCGGCTCCAGCCCCTCTTGAGCCCTCCGCATCAGACCCTGTAAGGGGACGGGTCTGCCCCGCTTGTGTAGGACCTACAATATCTCCCTGTGTGAGCCGTGAAGTCCTGTCCCCAGCAGCCACGCTGCCGACCTCTGGACTCGAGGGAGGGCGCAGGGCTAGGCTGAACTTTGGTCCCGGCTGGCCGGCGACCAGACCGCCGGGGCTCTGTGATGGGTGGTGTCAAGGGAACAGAGCCCTGCTGATCTCACGGATCGAGCGTCCCTCTGAGCCGTGACGCAGGGCAATGGGGTGGAGCTGTCGACCCCGGGGCTCTCCCTGATGGGGGTCAGCAGTTAGGGGGAGAGGTTCTGTCTAGGGTGGCTTGGTAGAAAAGGTGACGATAAGGTTGGTCTCAGGTAAGCCACGGCCTCTCCTGGCCGGGACCAGCACCACGGACAGACACGGCCCCGGGACCCCAGCCCGCTCAGGAGCTCCGGGCCAGTGAGCAGCGTCTAGGTCCCGTTCTAGTCAGGGCAGCGCCAGGGTCTCCCTCTCCCCCCGGGGGTGTGCTCTGTTGGCATCGGGGGGATCTTGGGGGGCTGGGTTTCCCCACAAGTGCCTTGGAGGGAGGTGGTCTGGGGGGCCCGTCTCTGTGGCTAGGGTGCTCTGCCCTGCCCCCTTGGGGTTCTGGCTGAGTGGACAGCTGTGTCCCCTCATGACCAGCCAGCTGGCAACGAGGGAGCAGGGGAGGAATCCTGCCCCGGCCCCCCAGCCCGGCGGCAGGCCGGTCAGGGGCTCCAGCTGAGCCATTGTGGGGCTGGTAAGTGTCCCCTCAATGCCGTAGTGCCCCCGCTCCTGCGGGGGGCAGGAGGGCGGGCGGGGCCGGGGGGACCGTACCTCCCGTGGGGGGTGCACCCACGCCGCTGCCAAGACAGGTAAGGCAGCGAGGTGTCGCTTGGCAGCCACGCCACCCCCCCAAATGCCAGTGCCCCGGCCGGGGGCACGGGGGCGGAGCCCGGCCTCTCGCGCCCACGCTAGCAGCCTGATGCGTTGAGTTGAGGCGCTAAGTTGAAATGTTTTGTAAGTAGTTTCTCCAGGTAAACGCTTTTATTTCCTTCTCGTGAGCGGTGCCCGTCTAGCGCCCCCTCCTCCCCCCCCGTTGCCTCGGTGCCATCTGTAGCCGCCACGTAGGGATCTGTAGTCTGTTCCTCTGGTGACGACAGGCGGGGGGGCAGCAGGGGCGTGACTGGCGGCGGGTGGCGGGGGGCGTGCCAGCCGGGTGCCAGACTGTAAACCTTTGCGCGTGCCACCCCTGGTTGTACACAGTTTCCTCCCCCTCCTTCCTGTAGGTGTAATACCTCCTGCTTTGGGGGGATGCATGGCGGATTTCGGGGTTAGCTGGCTGGCTGGGGTGGGGGTGGGCAGCAGCGGTGGGCGGTGTACCCCCCATCTCGTAGGGGTTTACCCCCCCACGGGGCTGCCTGGGGTCCACGCAGCGAGCGTGGCATCAGGGAGGAGGCAGGGGGCAAATGCAGGTATTTGACTTGTCGGTAACGTTCCTTCCCTTGCAGCTCTGGGGGGCTGGCTGGTGGGGGGACGAGGGGGGGCGAGGGGCTGCTCCATTCAGCCCAGCAGCCGTGGCTTGCGGATCTCCGGCCTCGACGGGGTCGGGGCGTCCTGTGCTCTGGTATGGACCCAGCTGCTGAAGTCTAGGCAGCATGGGAGGGCGGGAACCTCGGGGCAAGCTACCCCACGGCAGGGCGGGGCAGCCCCTCGGCCGGCTCTGGGGAGCCATGGGGCAGGTGGGAGGAGCTGTGTGTGTCTGGTGGGGGGCGGGCGGGCTTGTGTGTGAGTTCTGTGCCTAACAGCGGCGCCCCTCCCTCCCCCCCGCCTTTGTGGACACCCCAATCTGTTACAGCGGCATACAAGCACGCAGACGGCAAGAAAATTGACGGCAGGAGGGTGCTGGTGGACGTGGAGAGAGGCCGGACAGTCAAGGGTTGGCGCCCCCGCAGGCTGGGTGAGTACGTACCCCCCCCCCATGCCCTGCACCTCACTTCGTGCGCCCGCCCCGCCAGAATGCAGAGCGGGGAGAGCGACCCCACATCAGGCCTGCAGCGCCGTGGCATAACCTGGAGGGAATCCGTCACGCCCCTCGGCGCCCCCTGCCGGGAGCTCCCCACCCAGCCTGCGTCCCGCCGGTGAGGGGTTTCCCAGGGTGCAGCCTGGAACTGGGGTACCGCTGAGCCCTCTGTGCTACCAGTCCGGGCTCCCTCTCGCACTGTGCTGCTGTGACAAGCTGCAAACCCCTCCAGGTCCTGCACTCACACCGCCCCCCGCAGGCAGGGACGCCCCCAGTTGAGTTACCTGAATGCTTCTTCCAGCCAGCTCCCCAGCCTGGGACCAGTGTACGTTTGTTACCCAGTCCGCCCGTCCCCTAAAGTGGAGAGGGCGTGGGGCGGATTCCCCTTTGCACTTGGAGCAAAGCCCCTGTTCTAGGTCACGTAGAAACCCCATTAACTGCAGAAAGAGAGAGTTTAGTGATGAGAAGTAAGGCTGCAAGTCTGTCACGGATTCTGGGACCTCCGTGACTTGTGCAGCGGCCCCAGACGGCTGGTCCTGGGCGCTACCTCGGAGCAGCGGTCTGGGAGCAGCAGCGGTGCCCCGGGCCACGTCACGTCTCCCTCCCCTTCCCCCCCCCCTGCCCCCTCCCCCCATCTGAGTTCCATAAACTAGACAGGGTTTGAATCGAGCAGCGTCTCACCCTGCCGGTAGATTTCCTTAATACACGAGCTGGATTCTCCTTTCCAGCCTGCGATCACCTCCTCCATTCCAAGTCTGTTGTCCAGATGTTCTTCCAGGTGTTGAGGTGTGAGCAGGGCCATATTAAGTCTCCTGTGGGCTCGGGCTATTAGATTTTGTGAGGCCCCTGGGGGTTTGGAGTGGGAGAGGGGGCTCAGGGCTGGGGCAGGAGATTGGGGTGTGGGGGCAGGCTCCGGCTGGGAGGCACTGACCTTGGGTGGCTCGCTGCAGGGGGGCTAAGGCAGGATGGCTGCTCTGCTCCCCGAGGTGGCCGGCGTGTCGGCCCCTAGGCAGAGAGGCCAGGCCGCTCTGCGTGGTGCACGTTGCCCCAGCGCCGGCTCTGCGGCTCCCATTGGTCGCGGTACCTGGCCAATGGGAGCTGGGGACGGGGGCAAGGCACAGAGATTCCCTGAACGCCCCTCACCCAGGGGCCGCAGGGGCACATCGGCGCTTGCAGCTCCAGGCCCGGGGGGGTGCTGAGGCTCGGGAACCAGTGTCCGGCCCGTGGCCTGCGGCCCCAGTTGCCCCTGCATTAATCCGGCCCAGGGATGATGTCACTTCCCCTCCTTTATCGGTTCCTCCGGCTTGCTGGAGAGACCTTTTGCGATGACCTGAGTCAAGCAGCCTCCGGTGACCGGCCCTAGTAGCGCGGATGCGGATTCCCCGTCCACGGGCCGTCGTACCTGAACGGCTGGTTGTGGTGTTCCCAGCCTCGTTCAGGAACACACACCTGGCCAACTTCCGACTTCCCATCCCTCCAGTCTTTTAAAGTGATACCGCACAGGGCAGACTTCGCGCACAGCCTAGCATAAGTACAGGACGGTGGTGAATATGGGGATGCCAGCGTACTCTGGGGAGCCCCCCCCTGGGGGGGGGGTGGGAAGCCAGGGCAGGTGTTGCGTTGCTCCCGTAAATCCCTCCCGGGGGTAGGGCACTAACGAGCTTTGCTTTCGTTGTAGGTGGTGGCCTGGGGGGCACCCGGAGGGGCGGTGCAGACGTCAACATCAGGCACTCCGGCCGAGACGACACCTCCAGATACGACGAGCGGTGAGTGGGGGGGGCAGCTTGTGCTCCGGGGGCCCCCTGGCCTCCCCATCGGCGAGACCCCCTGCCAAGGGCATGGTGGGGTGGGGACTGGAGGAGAGTTTGGGGGAAGGGGCAGGGATGGCCCAGTGCATTGTGGGAGTGTGGAGGGCTGTGGGTGTGTCTGCAGTGCCCCCTGCTGGCTATAGGGTGGTAGGGGAGGAGGTGTGTAAGGCCCAATGCATTGTGGGAGGGCTGTGGGTGTCTTCAGTGCCCCCTGCTGGCCAGAGGGGGCAGGGATGGCCCAGTGCATTGTGGGACTGGAAGGCTGTGGGTGTGTCTGCAGTGCCCCTGCTGGCTATAGGCTGCTAGGGGAGGAAGTGTGTACAGCCCAGTGCATTGTGGGAGGGCTGTGGGTATGTCTGCTGGCCAGAGGGGCCGGCCCTGGCCCTGCGGAGGTGGGTGCCCGGCTGGCCCAGGGGCCGGGTGGGCGGGGCCAGCCGTGTGACGCTCGGGGCCCCCTCTCCCCGCAGGGACCGGGAGCGGGAGCGTGACCGGCGGGACCGGAGCCGGGAGCGGGACAAGGAGCGGGAGCGCCGGCGCAGCCGGTCCAGGGAGCGCCGGCGCCGCACCCGCAGCCGGGAGAAGGAGGAGCGGAAGCGGAGCCGGGAGCGCAGCAAGGACAAGGACAAGGAGCGGGAGCGCAAACGGCACAGCCGCAGCCGGGAGCGCAAGCGGGACCGGGAGCGGGAGCGCGACAAGAAGGAGGAGCTGCCCGAGGGGGGGGACGCCCAGGCCGAGGAGGTGGCGCTGGGCGAGCTGGGCATGGACAGGCTGGAGCTGAAGCTGGAGGGCGGTGAGGACAAGGGCAGGGAGCGGGACAGGGACAGGAGCGGGAGCGGGACCGCCGGCGCAGCCACCGGGACCGCGACAAGGACCGGGACAGGGAGCGGGACCGGGAGCGCCGGCGGAGCGCGACCGGGACCGGGAGCACAAGCGGGAGCGGGGCGAGCGCGGCGAGCGCGGGGCCGAGAAGCGGGACGAACGGGCCGGCCAGGACAACGGCATGGCCGAGCCGCTGGAGGAGACCAGCCAGGACATGTTCCTGGACCAGGAGTCCATGCAGTCCGGAGACGGCTACATGTCCACGGAGAACGGGTACCTCCTGGAGCCGCCCCTGGAGTGAGGGGGCTCCCCGGCCCCCCAGATGGGGGGCCAGCCCCCAGGCCGGCCCAGCCACTTCCCTTTTTTTTTTTTTTTTTGGTGGGTAAGTTTTTGTCCCCCGAGTTTCTGTAGCTTGACCCCCTCCCCCCCCCAATGCCACACGTCTGTATAAAGCCCCGCGCGGCTGCATCGGCTTTTCTTTAACCACAATAAAGGGGTTTTAATGGTTCCTGCCGTGAGGTGCCGTCATTGGGGGGCCTGGGCTAGGAATGGCCGGAGCAGCGGGCCCTGGTGGCCGGGGGTCAGCCCTGCGGGTGGCCTGGCCCCACACTTGGCCATGAGGGGGCAGCCTCAAATTGTGGGCCAGCCGCGGCGCCCCAGGGCCAAATACCCTCTGCCCCTGCTCGGGATCCCCCGTTATCCAGGGTCCCAGCCTCCCAGGAACATCCCCCCCCCCCCGGTCACTGCGCTCTGCCCCCCCCCCTCAAGGCAGCCCTAGCCGGGGGGGGGGGCCCTCACCTGTGTCTCTGACCCGTCCCCTGCCATATCCCCAGCACCCCCAGGCGTGCGCAGGGCCCATGTTCCCCCTGCCTGTCTGAGTGTGTGTGTGTGTGTGTGGGGCTCCTTTCCACCCCCCAGGGGCTCTGCCTGCCCCCTAGATCAGGATCCCATTCACCCCCTGCCCTGCTAGGGGCTTTCTATGCCCCCCCCTCCCCCCCCCATTGCTGCTGTAGCCAGGAAGGGTCTGGGCCAGCGATGTTGATGGCGGAGCTCCAAGATATTCTCTCTCCCCCCCCCCCCCCCCCCTTGGCCTAGGGAACTCCCCGCTGTGGTGGCTCTGGGGTAGGGCCTGGGGGGGGGGGGGGGGGGAGAGAAAAGAAGCAGCTGCCGGGGGGGCCTGGGCCTGCCCCTTGGAAGGGGGGGGGTGACCCCAGAGACAGCGGGACCATGGAGGTGCTGCAGGGCCCCCCTCAGCCTGGGGTGGGGGGAGGGGGCCTGGCAGAGTGAAGGGGGGGGGAGATTCATGGCTATGGGGGGGGGCTTTGCTCCTGCCCCTCCCACACCTGCTCTTAACACGTACGTGTGTGTGGGGGGGGGGGGGGGGGTTGAATTTACTTGGCAACAGTCGGGCCTCGCTGTGCGGGGGGCTGCAGACGGGGGGGGGCAGCTGGGGAGGGGGGGGCGAGCTCTGGCAGGCGTGAACTCACGCGGGTGTGTGCGCGTACACAGGCGTCGTGCACCTGCCCGCGCGCACACGCGCCCGGCCCCACGTGCGCGCAGGCACATCCTCTTCCCCCCCCCCCCCCCCAGCCGCTGCCGTCCCCCCCCCGCTCCCCTATCGCCCCCCCCGCCCCGTGCAACGTGGGGCGGGGCCGGAGCGTGAAGATGGCAGCGCTGAGCAGCGAGCCGCTGGGGCTGGAGCGGGTAAGGGGGCTGGGGGCTGCCGCGGAGGGGCTGGGGGGTGGGGCAGGTGCAGGGGGGCTGGAGGGGGCGCAGGTGGCTGATGCAGGGAAACGCTGGGGCAGGTGGGGGCTGATGCATGGGGGGGCAGCTCGTGGGGGGCGGGCAGGTGATGGCTGGGGGGCGATGTGGGACCTGGGAGGGTCAGGGCAGGTGGGGCTGGGGGGCGATGTGGGGGTTGGGGGTCGGCAGGAGTTAGCTGTGGGGGGATGTGGGGGGGGATGTGGGGGTGGGGGGGTCAGGGCAGGAGTTGGCTGTGGGGGGGATGTGGGGGTGGGGGGGGTCAGGGCAGGAGTTGGCTGTGGGGGGGGATGTGGGGGTGGGGGGGTCAGGGCAGGAGTTAGCTGTGGGGGGGCTGTGGGGAGCGGCAGGCAGTGAGTTTTGGGGGGTTCTCCGAGCCCCCCCGTGTGACCCCCCCCGTGCTGTGGCAGACGTGGCGCGCGCCGTGGAGCTGCTGGAGCGGTTGCAGCGAAGTGGGAGCTGCCCCCCCACAAACTGCAGGCTTTGCAGCGGGTTCTGCAGAGCAAGTTCTGCTCGGCCATCCGCGAGGTGAGACCCCCCCGGGCCCCAAAACCCCTCTGTGCCCACAAGCACCCCCACGTCCACCCCTGCACCCAACCCCCTGTACTGCACCCCCACATCCCCCTGTACTGCACCCCTACATCGCCCCACACCCCAACCCCCTGTACTGCACCCCCACATCCCCCTGGACTGCACCCCCACATCGCCCCACACCCCAACACCCCCCACATCCACCCCCGCACCCCAACCCCCCCACGTCCACCCCTGCACCCCAACCTCCTGTACTGCACCCCACATCCCCCTGCACCCCAACCACCCCCACATCCCCCCCTGCACACCAACCCCCCCACATCCCCCTACACTCCAACCCCCTGCACCCCAACCACCCCCACGTCCACCCCTGCACCCCCACATCCCCCTGTACTGCTCCCCCACATCCCCCTGCACCCCAATCCCCCTGC
>JBAIAC010000709.1:0-77274 GCA_037349315.1 Chelydra serpentina
GTGCGGGTCTGGGGCCCCTGGCTCGGGGTGCGGGGCTCTGGGGGGGTGTCTGGGGCCCCTGGCTGGGGTCTGGGACCCATGGCTGGGGGTCTGGCCTCTGGGGGGGTCTGGGGCCCCTGGGCTGGGGCCTGGGCTCTGGGGGGTGTCTGGGGCCCCTGGCTAGGGGTCTGGGCTCTGGGAGGGTCTGGGGCCCCTGGATGTGGGCAGGGCTCTGGGGGGGTTTGGGGTCCCTGGCTGGGGGTCTAGGATCTGGGGGGGCTCGGGCCCCTGGCTGGGGGTCTGGGCTCTCTGGAGGGTGGCTGGCCTCTGGGGCGCGTCTGGGCCCCTGGCTCGGAGTGTGGGCTCTGGGGGATCTGGGCTCTGATGGGGGTCAGGGGCCCTGGCTGGGGGTCTGGGCTCTGGGGGTTTCTGGGGCACCTGGCTGGGGGCTGGGCTCTGCGCGGTCTGGGCTCTGGGGAGGAGTCTGGGGCCCCTGGCTGGGGGTGTGGGCTCTGTCTGGGGTCTGGGGCCCTGGCTGGGGGCCTGGGCTCTGGGGGGGGTCTGGGGGCCCCTGGCTGGAGGTCTGGGCTCTGGCGGTGGTCTGGTGCCCCTGGCTGAGGGGCTTGGTTGTGGGGGGGTATGGGCTCTTGGGGGGTCTGGGGCCCCTGCCTGGGCGTGTGGGATCTGGGGGGGGTCTGGGGACCCTGGCTGGGGGTCTGTGGACCCTGGCTCGGGGCTGGGTTGTGGGGTGGTATGGGCTCTGGGGGGTGTGGGGCCCCTGCCTGGGGGCTCGGCTCTGGGGGTGTCTGGGCTCTGGGGGGGTCTGGGGCCCCTGGCTGGGCGTGTGGGCTCTGGGGGTGTCTGGGGCCCCTGACTGGGCGTGTGGGCTCTGGGGGGGTCTGGGGCCCTTTGCTGGGGGTGTGGGCTATGTGGGGGGTCTGGGGCCCCTGGCTTTGGGTCTCGGCTCTGGGTGGGTCTGGGTCCCCTGGCTTGGGGTCTGCGCTCTGGGAGGGATCTGGGGCCCCTGCTGTGGATCTGGGATCTGGGGGTGGTCTGGGGCCCCTGGCAGGGGGTGTGGGCTCTGTGGGGGGTCTGGGGCACCTGGCTGGGCGTATGGGCTCGGGGGGTGGTCTGGGGCCCCTGGCTCAGGGTCTGGGCTATGGGGGGAGTCTAGGGCCCCTGGCTGGGGGTCTGGGGCTCTGGGGATCTGGGGCCACTGGCTCAGGGCCTGGGCTCTTTGGGGGGGTCTGGGGCTCCTGGCTGGGGGTCTGGGCTCTGGGGGGGTCTGGGGCCCCTGGCTGGGGGCTGGGCTCTGGGTGGTTCTGGGGCCCCTGGCTGGGGGTCTGGACTCTGGGAGGGGTCTGGGGCAGCTGGCTGTGGGTCTGGGCTCTGGGGGCGGTCTGGGGCCCCTGGCTGGGGGTCTGGGCTCTGGGGGGGTCTGGGGCCCCTGGCTGGGGGTCTTTGCTCTGGGGGGGGGTCTGGGGGCCCCTGGCAGGGGGTCTGGGCTATGGGGGAGGTATGGGGTACCTGGCTGGGGGCTGGGCTCTAGGGGGGTCTGGGATCTGGGGGGGGAGGTCTGGGCTCTGGGGCCCCTCGTGGGCAGTCTGGGCTGTGGGGGGGGGGTCTGGGGCCCCTGGCTGGGTTCTGGTCTCTGGTGGGGTCTGGGCTCTGGGGCCCTGGCCGGGGGTCTGGGCTCTGGGGGCGATCTGGGGCCCCTGGCTGGGGCTCTGGGCTCTCGGGCAGGTCTGGGGCCCCTGGCTGGGGTTCTGAGCTCTGGGGGGGTTCTGGGGCCCCTGGCTGGGGGTCTGGGCTCTGGGGGGTCTGGGCTCTGGGGCGGTCTAGGGCCCGTGGCCGGGGGTCTGGGCTCTGGGGGGATCTGGGGCCCCTGGCTGGGGCTCTGGGCTCTAGGGGGGGTCTGGGGCAGCTGGCTGGGGTGCTGGGGCCTCTGGCTGGGGTTCTGGGCTCCGGGGGGGTCTGGGGCCCCTGGCTGGGGGGCTGGTCTCTGGGGCTGGGCCCCTGGCTGTGGGTCTGGGCTCTGGGTGGGGTCTGGGGCCCCTGGCTCGGGGTGCGGGCTCTGGGGGGGGTGTCTGGGGCCCCTGGCTGGGGGTATGGGCTCTGGGAGGGGGTCTGGGGCCCCTGGCTGGGGGCTGGGCTCTGGGTGGTTCTGGGGCCCCTGGCTGGGGGTCTGACTCTGGGAGGGGTCTGGGGCAGCTGGCTGTGGGTCTGGGCTCTGGGGGCGGTTCTGGGGCCCCTGGCTGGGGGTCTGGGCTCTGGGGGGTCTGGGGCCCCTGGCTGGGGGTCTTTGCTCTGGGGGGGGGTCTGGGGCCCCTGGCAGGGGTCTGGGCTATGGGGAGGTATGGGGTACCTGGCTGGGGGCTGGGCTCTAGGGGGGTCTGGGATATGGGGGGGGAGGTCTGGGCTCTGGGGCCCCTCGTGGGCAGTCTGGGCTGTGGGGGGGGGTCTGGGGCCCCTAGCTGGGTTCTGGGCTCTGGTGGGGTCTGGGCTCTGGGGCCCCTGGCCGGGGGTCTGGGCTCTGGGGGCGATCTGGGGCCCCTGGCTGGGGCTCTGGGCTCTCGGGCAGGTCTGGGCCCCTGGCTGGGGGTCTGGCTCTGGGGGGGTCTGGGCTCTGGGGGCGGTCTAGGGCCCCTGGCCGGGGGTCTGGGCTCTGGGGGGGATCTGGGGCCCCTGGCTGGGGCTCTGGGCTCTAGGGGGGTCTGGGCAGCTGGCTGGGGCTGGGGGCTCTGGCTGGGGTTCTGGGCTCCGGGGGGTCTGGGGCCCCTGGCTGGGGGCTGGTCTCTGGGGCTGGGGCCCCTGGCTGTGGGTCTGGGCTCTGGGTGGGGTCTGGGCCCCTGGCTCGGGGTGCGGGCTCTGGGGGGGTGTCTGGGGCCCCTGGCTGGGGGTATGGGCTCTGGGAGGGGGTCTGGGGCCCCTGGCTGGGGGTCTGGGACCCATGGCTGGGGGTCTGGCCTCTGGGGGGGTCTGGGGCCCCTGGCTGGGGCCTGGGCTCTGCGGGGTGTCTGGGGCCCCTGGCTAGGGGTGTGGGCTATGGGGTGTCTGGGGCCCCTGGCTTTGGGTCTGGGCTCTGGGGGGGTCTGGGGCCCCTGGCTGTGGGTCTGCACTCTGGGAGGGATCTGGGGCCCCTGGCTGTGGGTCTGGGCTCTGGGGGAGGTCTGGGGCCCCGGCTGGGGGTGGGGGTCCTGGGGGGTGGTCTGGGGCCCCTGGCTGGGGATATGGGCTCTGGGGGGGGTCTGGGGCCCCTGGCTGGGGATCTGGCCTCTGGGGGCGGTCTGGGGCCCCTGGCTGGGGACCTGGGCTCTGCGGGGGGTCTGGGGCCCCTGGCTAGGGGTCCGGGCTCTGGGGGGTGTCTGGGGCCCCTGGCTGGGTGTCTGGGCTCTGGGGGGGTCTGGGCTCTGGGAGGGGGTCTGGGGCCCTGGCTGGGGGTCTGGGCTCTGGGGGTTCTGGGCCCTGGCTGTGGGCAGGGGCTCTGGGGGGGTTTGGGGTCCCTGGCTGGGGGTCGGGGTCTGAGGGGGGGTCTCACGCCCTGGCTGGGGGTCTGGGATCTCTGGGGGGTGGCTGGCCTCTGGGGCGGGTCTGGGGCCCCTGGCTCGGAGTCTGGGCTCTGGGGGGGTCTGGGCTCTGGGGGGGTCTGGGGCCCCTGGCTGGGGGTCTGTGCTCGGGGGGGGTCTGGGGCCCCTGGCTGCGGGTCTGGGCTCTTGGGGGGTCTGGGGCCCCTGGCTGGGCGTGTGGGCTCTGGGGGGGGTCTGGGGCCCCTTGCTGGGGGTGTGGGCTATGGGGGTGTCTGGGGCCCTGGCTGTGGGTCTGCGCTCTGGGGGGGATCTGGGGCCCGTGGCTGTGGGTCTGGGCTCTGGGGGAGGTCTGGGGCCCGTGGCTGGGGGTGTGGGTCCTGGGGGGGGTCTGGGGCCCCTGGCTGGGTGTGTGGGCTCTGGTGGGGGTCTGGGGCCCCTGGCTGGGCGTATAGGCTCGGGGGGGGGGTCTGGGGCCCCTGGCTGGGGGTCTGGCTATGGGGGGAGTGTGACAGAGTAGAGAGCGAGATGGATCTGACCTGAGTGACAACTGCATTAGGACAGGCTGCATTGGAAATGCGAGACTTTACCTGAGGCTGTAACATGAGCCAGGACGGGGGTTGGGAGGTGACACCTTTGGCTGGAGAATGGTAACAGGCTAGAGGAGGGGCCCCGGGGAGAGAGAGAGACTGCTGGAGGGTTTGGCTTTTGGGTTTCAGTTTGAAGCTGGCTGGAGAAGAGGGGAGAGAGGCAGACAGGGTCTGGCCTCCCTGCCCCGGTTGGAGCTGTGGGCGGAAATGCAGGGAGCCCCAAGCTGGGGTCTAAGCTCCCTGCCCCCCGGAAGGACCCGACTGAGGGGTCCTGGATGTACTGGCAAGCTCTGGTTAGACTGTGTTCCCGGCATCACTAATAAACCTTCTGTTCTACTGGCTGGCTGAGACTCCCAGTGAATCCGGGGAAGAGGAGTGCAGGGCCGGACTCCCCTATACTCCGTGACAGGGAGTCTAGGGCCTGGCTGGGGGTGTGGGCTCTGGGGGGGTCTGGGGCACCTGGCTGGGGGTCTGCGCTTTGGGAGGTATCTGGGGCCCCTGGCTGTGGGTCTGGGCTCTGGGGGCGGTCTGGGGCCCCTGGCTGGGGGTGTGGGCTCTGGGGGGGGTCTGGGGCCCCTGGCTGGGCGTATGGGCTCTGGGGGTGGGTCTGGGGCCCCTGGCTGGGGGTCTGTGCTCGGGGGGGGCGGGGGCCCCTTGCTGGGGGTGTGGGCTATGGGGGGGGTCTGGGGCCCCTGGCTTTGGGTCTGGGCTCTGGGGGGGTCTGGGGCCCCTGGCTGGGGTCTGCACTCTGGGAGGGATCTGGGGCGCCTGGCTGTGGGTCTGGGCTCTGGGGGGCGGTCTGGGGCCCCTAGCTGGGGGTGTGGGCTCTGGGGGGGGTCTGGGGCCCCTGGCTTGGCGTATGGGCTCTGGGGGGGGTCTGGGGCCCTGGCTGGGGGTGTGGGCTCTGGGGGGGGGGTCTGGGGCCCCTGGCTGGGTTCTGGGCTCTGGGGGGGTATGGGGCCCTGGCTGGGGGTCTGCGCTCTGGGAGGGATCTGGGGCCCCTGGCTGGGGGTCTGGGCTCTGGGGGAGGTCTGGGGCCCCGGGCAGGGGGTGTGGGCTCGGGGGGGTCTGGGGCCCCTGGCTGGGCGTTTGGGCTCTGGGGGGGGGTCTGGGGCCCCTGGCTGGGGGTCTGGGCTAGGGGGGGGTCTGGGGCCCCTGGCTGGGTGTCAGGGCTGTGGGGGGGTCTGGGGCCCCTTGCTGGGTGTCTGGGCTCTGGGGGTGGGGTCTGGGGCCCCTGGCAGGGGGTGTGGACTTTGGGGATCTCGGGTCCCTGGCTGGGGTTGTGGGCTCTGGGGGGGGGGTCTGGGGCCCATGGCTGGAGGTCTGGGCTCTGGGGGGGTCTGGGGCCCTTGCTGGGGGTCTGGGATCCGGGGGGGGTCTGGGGCTCCTGGCTGGGGGCTGGGCTCTGGGGGGTCTGGGCCCCTGGCTGGGGGTCTTTGCTCTGGGGGGGGGTCTGGGGCCCCTGGCAGGGGGTCTGGGCTATGGGGGAGGTATGGGGTACCTGGCTGGGGGCTGGGCTCTAGGGGGGTCTGGGATCTGGGGGGGGAGGTGTGGGCTCTGGGGCCCCTCGTGGGCAGTCTGGGCTGTGGGGGGGGGTCTGGGGCCCCTGGCTGGGTTCTGGTCTCTGGTGGGGTCTGGGCTCTGGGGCCCCTGGCCGGGGTCTGGGCTCTGGGGGCGATCTGGGGCCCCTGGCTGGGGCTCTGGGCTCTCGGGCAGGTCTGGGGCCCCTGGCTGGGGTTCTGAGCTCTGGGGGGTTCTGGGGCCCCTGGCTGGGGGTCTGGGCTCTGGGGGGGTCTGGGCTCTGGGGGCGGTCTAGGGCCCGTGGCCGGGGGTCTGGGCTCTGGGGGGGATCTGGGGCCCCTGGCTGGGGCTCTGGGCTCTAGGGGGGGTCTGGGGCAGCTGGCTGGGGTGCTGGGGCCTCTGGCTGGGGTTCTGGGCTCCGGGGGGTCTGGGGCCCCTGGCTGGGGGGCTGGTCTCTGGGGCTGGGGCCCCTGGCTGTGGGTCTGGGCTCTGGGTGGGGTCTGGGCCCCCTGGCTCGGGGTGCGGGCTCTGGGGGGGGTGTCTGGGGCCCCTGGCTGGGGGTATGGGCTCTGGGAGGGGGTCTGGGGCCCCTGGCTGGGGCTGGGCTCTGGGTGGTTCTGGGGCCCCTGGCTGGGGGTCTGGACTCTGGGAGGGGTCTGGGGCAGCTGGCTGTGGGTCTGGGCTCTGGGGCGGTCTGGGGCCCCTGGCTGGGGGTCTGGGCTCTGGGGGGGTCTGGGGCCCCTGGCTGGGGGTCTTTGCTCTGGGGGGGGTCTGGGGCCCCTGGCAGGGGGTCTGGGCTATGGGGGAGGTATGGGGTACCTGGCTGGGGGCTGGGCTCTAGGGGGTCTGGGATATGGGGGGGGAGGTCTGGGCTCTGGGGCCCCTCGTGGGCAGTCTGGGCTGTGGGGGGGGTCTGGGGCCCCTAGCTGGGTTCTGGGCTCTGGTGGGGTCTGGGCTCTGGGGCCCCTGGCCGGGGGTCTGGGCTCTGGGGGCGATCTGGGGCCCCTGGCTGGGGCTCTGGGCTCTCGGGCAGGTCTGGGGCCCCTGGCTGGGGTTCTGAGCTCTGGGGGGGTTCTGGGGCCCCTGGCTGGGGGTCTGGGCTCTGGGGGTCTGGGCTCTGGGGGCGGTCTAGGGCCCCTGGCCGGGGGTCTGGGCTCTGGGGGGGATCTGGGGCCCCTGGCTGGGGCTCTGGGCTCTAGGGGGGGTCTGGGGCAGCTGGCTGGGGTGCTGGGGCCTCTGCTGGGGTTCTGGGCTCCGGGGGGTCTGGGGCCCCTGGCTGGGGGGCTGGTCTCTGGGCTGGGGCCCCTGGCTGTGGGTCTGGGCTCTGGGTGGGGTCTGGGGCCCCTGGCTCGGGGTGCGGGCTCTGGGGGGGGTGTCTGGGGCCCCTGGCTGGGGGTATGGGCTCTGGAGGGGGTCTGGGGCCCTGGCTGGGGGTCTGGGACCCATGGCTGGGGGTCTGGCCTCTGGGGGGGGTCTGGGGCCCCTGGCTGGGGCCTGGGCTCTGCGGGGTGTCTGGGGCCCCTGGCTAGGGTGTGGGCTATGGGGGTGTCTGGGGCCCCTGGCTTTGGGTCTGGGCTCTGGGGGGTCTGGGGCCCCTGGCTGTGGGTCTGCACTCTGGGAGGGATCTGGGGCCCCTGGCTGTGGGTCTGGGCTCTGGGGGAGGTCTGGGGCCCCGGCTGGGGGTGTGGGTCCTGGGGGGGTGGTCTGGGGCCCCTGGCTGGGGATATGGGCTCTGGGGGGGTCTGGGGCCCCTGGCTGGGGATCTGGCCTCTGGGGGCGGTCTGGGGCCCCTGGCTGGGGACCTGGGCTCTGCGGGGGTCTGGGGCCCCTGGCTAGGGGTCCAGGCTCTGGGGGGTGTCTGGGGCCCCTGGCTGGGTGTCTGGGCTCTGGGGGGTCTGGGCTCTGGGAGGGGTCTGGGGCCCCTGGCTGGGGGTCTGGGCTCTGGGGGTTCTGGGGCCCCTGGCTGTGGGCAGGGCTCTGGGGGGGTTTGGGGTCCCTGGCTGGGGGTCGGGGTCTGAGGGGGGGGTCTCGCGCCCCTGGCTGGGGGTCTGGGATCTCTGGGGGGGTGGCTGGCCTCTGGGGCGGGTCTGGGGCCCCTGGCTCGGAGTCTGGGCTCTGGGGGGGTCTGGGCTCTGGGGGGGTCTGGGGCCCCTGGCTGGGGGTCTGTGCTCGGGGGGGGTCTGGGGCCCCTGGCTGCGGGTCTGGGCTCTTGGGGGGGTCTGGGGCCCCTGGCTGGGCGTGTGGGCTCTGGGGGGGGTCTGGGGCCCCTTGCTGGGGGTGTGGGCTATGGGGGTGTCTGGGGCCCCTGGCTGTGGGTCTGCGCTCTGGGGGGGATCTGGGGCCCGTGGCTGTGGGTCTGGGCTCTGGGGGAGGTCTGGGGCCCGTGGCTGGGGGTGTGGGTCCTGGGGGGGGTCTGGGGCCCCTGGCTGGGTGTGTGGGCTCTGGTGGGGGTCTGGGGCCCCTGGCTGGGCGTATAGGCTCGGGGGGGGGGGTCTGGGGCCCCTGGCTGGGGGTCTGGGCTATGGGGGGAGTGTGACAGAGTAGAGAGCGAGATGGATCTGACCTGAGTGACAACTGCATTAGGACAGGCTGCATTGGAAATGCGAGACTTTACCTGAGGCTGTAACATGAGCCAGGACGGGGGTTGGGAGGTGACACCTTTGGCTGGGAGAATGGTAACAGGCTAGAGGAGGGGCCCCGGGGAGGAGAGAGAGACTGCTGGAGGGTTTGGCTTTTGGGTTTCAGTTTTGAAGCTGGCTGGAGAAGAGGGGAGAGAGGCAGACAGGGTCTGGCCTCCTGCCCCGGTTGGAGCTGTGGGGCGAAATGCAGGGAGCCCCAAGCTGGGGTCTAAGCTCCCTGCCCCCGGAAGGACCCGACTGAGGGGTCCTGGATGTACTGGCAAGCTCTGGTTAGACTGTGTTCCCGGCATCACTAATAAACCTTCTGTTCTACTGGCTGGCTGAGACTCCCAGTGAATCCGGGGAAGAGGAGTGCAGGGCCGGACTCCCCTATACTCCGTGACAGGGAGTCTAGGGCCCCTGGCTGGGGGTGTGGGCTCTGGGGGGTCTGGGGCACCTGGCTGGGGGTCTGTGCTTTGGGAGGTATCTGGGGCCCCTGGCTGTGGGTCTGGGCTCTGGGGGCGGTCTGGGGCCCCTGGCTGGGGGTGTGGGCTCTGGGGGGGGTCTGGGGCCCCTGGCTGGGGCGTATGGGCTCTGGGGGTGGGTCTGGGGCCCCTGGCTGGGGGTCTGTGCTCGGGGGGGGCGGGGCCCCTTGCTGGGGGTGTGGGCTATGGGGGGGGTCTGGGCTCTGGGGGGGTCTGGGGCCCCTGGCTGGGGGTCTGCACTCTGGGAGGGATCTGGGGCGCCTGGCTGTGGGTCTGGGCTCTGGGGGCGGTCTGGGGCCCCTAGCTGGGGGTGTGGGCTCTGGGGGGGGGTCTGGGGCCCCTGGCTTGGCGTATGGGCTCTGGGGGGGGTCTGGGGCCCCTGGCTGGGGGTGTGGGGCTCTGGGGGGGGGGTCTGGGGCCCCTGGCTGGGTTCTGGGCTCTGGGGGGGTATGGGGCCCCTGGCTGGGGGTCTGCGCTCTGGGAGGGATCTGGGGCCCCTGGCTGGGGGTCTGGGCTCTGGGGGAGGTCTGGGGCCCCGGGCAGGGGGTGTGGGCTCGGGGGGGTCTGGGGCCCCTGGCTGGGCGTTTGGGCTCTGGGGGGGGGGTCTGGGGCCCCTGGCTGGGTGTCAGGGCTGTGGGGGGGGTCTGGGGCCCCTTGCTGGGTGTCTGGGCTCTGGGGGTGGGGTCTGGGGCCCCTGGCAGGGGGTGTGGACTTTGGGGATCTCGGGTCCCTGGCTGGGGTTGTGGGCTCTGGGGGGGGGTCTGGGGCCCATGGCTGGAGGTCTGGGCTCTGGGGGGGGTCTGGGGCCCCTTGCTGGGGGTCTGGGATCCGGGGGGGGTCTGGGGCTCCTGGCTGGGGGGCTGGGCTCTGGGGGGGTTCTGGGGCCCCTGGCTGGGGGTCTGGGCTCTGGGGGGTTCTGGGGCACCTGGCTGGGGGCTGGGCTCTGGAGGGGGCTGGGCTCTGGGGAGGAGTCTGGGGCCCCTGGCTGGGGGTGTGGGCTCTGGCTGGGGTCTGGGGCCCCTGGCTGGGGGTCTGGGCTCTGGGGGGGGTCTGGGGCCCCTGGCAGGGGTTGTGGACTCTGGGGTCTGGGGTCCCTGGCTGGGGGTGTGGGCACTGGGGGGGGGGTCTGGGGCCCATGCCTGGGGGTCTGGGGTCTGGGGGGGGGTCTGGGGCCCCTTTCTGGGGGTCTGGGCTCTGGGGGGTGGGTCCGGGGCTCCTGGCTGGGGGGCTGGGCTCTGACAGGGGTCTGGGGCCCCTGGCTGTGGGTCTGGGATCTTGGGGTTTCTGGGCACTTGGCTGGGGGCTGGGCTCTGGCGGGGCCTGGACTCTGGGGAGGAGTCTGGGGCCCCTGGCTGGGGGTGTGGGCTCTGGCTGGTGTCTGGGGCCCCTGGCTGGGGGTCTGGGCTCTGGGGGGGGTCTGGGGCCCCTGGCTGGGGGTCTGGGCTCTGGCGGTGGTCTGGTGCCCCTGGCTGAGGGGCTGGGTTGTGGGGGGTGTATGGGCTCTGGGGGGGGTCTGGGGCCCCTGCCTGGGGGTGTGGGATCTGGGGGGGGGGGTCTGGGGACCCTGGCTGGTGGTCTGGGGACCCTGGCTCGGGGCTGGGTTGTGGGGGGTGTATGGGCTCTGGGGGGGGTCTGGGGCCCCTGCCTGGGGGCTCGGCTCTGAGGGTGTCTGGGCTCTGGGGGGGGTCTGGGGCCCCTGGCTGGGCGTGTGGGCTCTGGGGGTGTCTGGGGCCCTGGCTGGGCGTGTGGGCTCTGGGGGGGTTCTGGGGCCCTTTGCTGGGGGTGTGGGCTATGGGGGGGTCTGGGGCCCCTGGCTTGGGGTCTGCGCTCTGGGAGGGATCTGGGGCCCCTGGCTGTGGATCTGGGCTCTGGGGGGTGGTCTGGGGCGCCTGGCAGGTGGTGTGGGCTCTGTGGGGGGGGTCTGGGGCCCCTGGCTGGGCGTATGGGCTCGGGGGGGGGGTCTGGGGCCCCTGGCTGGGGGTCTGGGCTATGCGGGGAGTCTAGGGCCCCTGGCTGGTGGTCCGGGCTCTGGGGGATCTGGGGCCACTGGCTCGGGGCCTGGGCTCTTTGGGGGGGTCTGGGGCCCCTGGCTGGGGGTCTGGGCTCTGGGGGATCTGGGGCCCCTGTCTGGGGGCTGGGCTCTGGGTGGTTCTTGGGCCCCTGGCTGGGGTCTGGACTCTGGGAGAGGTCTGGGGCAGCTGGCTGTGGGTCTGGGCTCTGGGGGCGGTCTGGGGCCCCTGGCTGGGGGTCTGGGCTCTGGGGGGGTCTGGGGCCCTTGGCTGGGGGTCTTGGCTCTGGGGGGGTCTGGGGCCCCTGGCTGGGGGTCTGGGCTATGGGGGAGGTATGGGGTACCAGGCTGGGGGCTGGGCTCTAGGGGGGTCTGGGATCTGGGGGGGGAGGTCTGGGCTCTGGGGCCCCTGGGTGGGCGGTCTGGGCTGTGGGGGTGGGGGGTCTGGGGCCCCTGGCTGGGTTCTGGGCTCTGGTGGGGTCTGGGCTCTGGGGCCCCTGGCCGGGGGGTCTGGGCTCTGGGGGCGATCTGGGGCCCCTGGCTGGGGCTCTGGGCTCTGGGGCGGGTCTGGGGCCCCTGGCTGGGGTTCTGAGCTCTGGGGGGGTTCTGGGGCCCCTGGCTGGGGGTCTGGGCTTTGGGGGGGTCTGGGCTCTGGGGGCGGTCTAGGGCCCCTGGCCGGGGGGTCTGGGCTCTGGGGCGGATCTGGGGCCCCCTGGCTGGGGCTTTGGGCTCTGGGGGGGGTCTGGGGCACCTGGCTGGGGTGCTGGGGCCTCTGGCTGGGGGTCTGGGCTCCGGGGGGGTCTGGGGCCCCTGGCTGGGGGGCTGGTCTCTGGGGCTGGGGCCCCTGGCTGTGGGTCTGGGCTCTGGGTGGGGTCTGGGGCCCCTGGCTCACAGTCTGGGCTCTGGGGGGGTCTGGGGCCCCTGGCTGGGGGCTGGGCTCTGGGGGTGTCTGGGCTCTGGGGGCGGTCTGTGTCCCCTGACTGGGGGTGTGGGCTCTGGAGGGGGGTCTGGGGCCCCTGGCTGCGGGTGTGGGCTGTGGGGGGGGCTCTGGTGCCCCTGGCTGGAGGTCTGGGCTCTGGGGCGGGGTCTGGGGCCCCTGGCAGGGGGTCTGGGCTCTGGGGGGGGATCTGGGGGCCCTGGCTGGGGGTCTGGGCTCGGGGGGGGGTCTGGGGCCCCTGGCTCGGGGTGCGGGGTCTGGGGCCCCTGGCTCGGGGTGCGGGCTCTGGGGGGGTGTCTGGGGCCCCTGGCTGGGGGTCTGGGACCCATGGCTGGGGGTCTGGCCTCTGGGGGGGGTCTGGGGCCCCTGGCTGGGGGCCTGGGCTCTGGGGGGTGTCTGGGGCCCCTGGCTAGGGCTCTGGGCTCTGGGAGGGGTCTGGGGCCCCTGGATGTGGGCAGGGCTCTGGGGGGGTTTGGGGTCCCTGGCTGGGGGTCTAGGATCTGGGGGGGCTCGGGCCCCTGGCTGGGGGTCTGGGCTCTCTGGAGGGTGGCTGGCCTCTGGGGCGCGTCTGGGGCCCCTGGCTCGGAGTCTGGGCTCTGGGGGGGTCTGGGCTCTGATGGGGGTCAGGGGCCCCTGGCTGGGGGTCTGGGCTCTGGGGGTTTCTGGGGCACCTGGCTGGGGGCTGGGCTCTGGCGCGGTCTGGGCTCTGGGGAGGAGTCTGGGGCCCCTGGCTGGGGGTGTGGGCTCTGTCTGGGGTCTGGGGCCCCTGGCTGGGGGCCTGGGCTCTGGGGGGGTCTGGGGCCACTGGCTGGAGGTCTGGGCTCTGGCGGTGGTCTGGTGCCCCTGGCTGAGGGGCTTGGTTGTGGGGGGGGTATGGGCTCTTGGGGGGGTCTGGGGCCCCTGCCTGGGCGTGTGGGATCTGGGGGGGGGTCTGGGGACCCTGGCTGGGGGTCTGTGGACCCTGGCTCGGGGCTGGGTTGTGGGGGTGGTATGGGCTCTGGGGGGGTGTGGGGCCCCTGCCTGGGGGCTCGGCTCTGGGGGTGTCTGGGCTCTGGGGGGGGTCTGGGGCCCCTGGCTGGGCGTGTGGGCTCTGGGGGTGTCTGGGGCCCCTGACTGGGCGTGTGGGCTCTGGGGGGGGTCTGGGGCCCTTTGCTGGGGGTGTGGGCTATGTGGGGGGTCTGGGGCCCCTGGCTTTGGGTCTCGGCTCTGGGTGGGTCTGGGTCCCCTGGCTTGGGGTCTGCGCTCTGGGAGGGATCTGGGGCCCCTGGCTGTGGATCTGGGATCTGGGGGTGGTCTGGGGCCCCTGGCAGGGGGTGTGGGCTCTGTGGGGGGGTCTGGGGCACCTGGCTGGGCGTATGGGCTCGGGGGGTGGTCTGGGGCCCCTGGCTCAGGGTCTGGGCTATGGGGGGAGTCTAGGGCCCCTGGCTGGGGGTCTGGGCTCTGGGGGATCTGGGGCCACTGGCTCAGGGCCTGGGCTCTTTGGGGGGGTCTGGGGCTCCTGGCTGGGGGTCTGGGCTCTGGGGGGGTCTGGGGCCCCTGGCTGGGGGCTGGGCTCTGGGTGGTTCTGGGGCCCCTGGCTGGGGGTCTGGACTCTGGGAGGGGTCTGGGGCAGCTGGCTGTGGGTCTGGGCTCTGGGGGCGGTCTGGGGCCCCTGGCTGGGGGTCTGGGCTCTGGGGGGGTCTGGGGCCCCTGGCTGGGGGTCTTTGCTCTGGGGGGGGTCTGGGGCCCCTGGCAGGGGGTCTGGGCTATGGGGGAGGTATGGGGTACCTGGCTGGGGGCTGGGCTCTAGGGGGGTCTGGGATCTGGGGGGGGAGGTCTGGGCTCTGGGGCCCCTCGTGGGCAGTCTGGGCTGTGGGGGGGGGGGTCTGGGGCCCCTGGCTGGGTTCTGGTCTCTGGTGGGGTCTGGGCTCTGGGGCCCCTGGCCGGGGGTCTGGGCTCTGGGGGCGATCTGGGGCCCCTGGCTGGGGCTCTGGGCTCTCGGGCAGGTCTGGGGCCCCTGGCTGGGGTTCTGAGCTCTGGGGGGGTTCTGGGGCCCCTGGCTGGGGGTCTGGGCTCTGGGGGGGTCTGGGCTCTGGGGGCGGTCTAGGGCCCGTGGCCGGGGGGTCTGGGCTCTGGGGGGGATCTGGGGCCCCTGGCTGGGGCTCTGGGCTCTAGGGGGGGTCTGGGGCAGCTGGCTGGGGTGCTGGGGCCTCTGGCTGGGGTTCTGGGCTCCGGGGGGGTCTGGGGCCCCTGGCTGGGGGGCTGGTCTCTGGGGCTGGGGCCCCTGGCTGTGGGTCTGGGCTCTGGGTGGGGTCTGGGGCCCCTGGCTCGGGGTGCGGGCTCTGGGGGGGGTGTCTGGGGCCCCTGGCTGGGGGTATGGGCTCTGGGAGGGGGTCTGGGGCCCCTGGCTGGGGGCTGGGCTCTGGGTGGTTCTGGGGCCCCTGGCTGGGGGTCTGGACTCTGGGAGGGGTCTGGGGCAGCTGGCTGTGGGTCTGGGCTCTGGGGGCGGTCTGGGGCCCCTGGCTGGGGGTCTGGCTCTGGGGGGGTCTGGGGCCCCTGGCTGGGGGTCTTTGCTCTGGGGGGGGGTCTGGGGCCCCTGGCAGGGGGTCTGGGCTATGGGGGAGGTATGGGGTACCTGGCTGGGGGCTGGGCTCTAGGGGGGTCTGGGATATGGGGGGGGAGGTCTGGGCTCTGGGGCCCCTCGTGGGCAGTCTGGGCTGTGGGGGGGGGTCTGGGGCCCCTAGCTGGGTTCTGGGCTCTGGTGGGGTCTGGGCTCTGGGGCCCCTGGCCGGGGGGTCTGGGCTCTGGGGGCGATCTGGGGCCCCTGGCTGGGGCTCTGGGCTCTGGGGCGGGTCTGGGGCCCCTGGCTGGGGTTCTGAGCTCTGGGGGGGTTCTGGGGCCCCTGGCTGGGGGTCTGGGCTTTGGGGGGGTCTGGGCTCTGGGGGCGGTCTAGGGCCCCTGGCCGGGGGGTCTGGGCTCTGGGGCGGATCTGGGGCCCCTGGCTGGGGCTTTGGGCTCTGGGGGGGGTCTGGGGCACCTGGCTGGGGTGCTGGGGCCTCTGGCTGGGGGTCTGGGCTCCGGGGGGGTCTGGGGCCCCTGGCTGGGGGGCTGGTCTCTGGGGCTGGGGCCCCTGGCTGTGGGTCTGGGCTCTGGGTGGGGTCTGGGCCCCTGGCTCACAGTCTGGGCTCTGGGGGGTCTGGGGCCCCTGGCTGGGGGCTGGGCTCTGGGGGTGTCTGGGCTCTGGGGGCGGTCTGTGTCCCCTGACTGGGGGTGTGGGCTCTGGAGGGGGGTCTGGGGCCCCTGGCTGCGGGTGTGGGCTGTGGGGGGGCTCTGGTGCCCCTGGCTGGAGGTCTGGGCTCTGGGGCGGGGTCTGGGGCCCCTGGCAGGGGGTCTGGGCTCTGGGGGGGGATCTGGGGGCCCTGGCTGGGGGTCTGGGCTCGGGGGGGGGTCTGGGGCCCCTGGCTCGGGGTGCGGGGTCTGGGGCCCCTGGCTCGGGGTGCGGGCTCTGGGGGGGTGTCTGGGGCCCCTGGCTGGGGGTCTGGGACCCATGGCTGGGGGTCTGGCCTCTGGGGGGGGTCTGGGGCCCCTGGCTGGGGGCCTGGGCTCTGGGGGGTGTCTGGGGCCCCTGGCTAGGGCTCTGGGCTCTGGGAGGGGTCTGGGGCCCCTGGATGTGGGCAGGGCTCTGGGGGGGTTTGGGGTCCCTGGCTGGGGGTCTAGGATCTGGGGGGGCTCGGGCCCCTGGCTGGGGGTCTGGGCTCTCTGGAGGGTGGCTGGCCTCTGGGGCGCGTCTGGGGCCCCTGGCTCGGAGTCTGGGCTCTGGGGGGGTCTGGGCTCTGATGGGGGTCAGGGGCCCCTGGCTGGGGGTCTGGGCTCTGGGGGTTTCTGGGGCACCTGGCTGGGGGCTGGGCTCTGGCGCGGTCTGGGCTCTGGGGAGGAGTCTGGGGCCCCTGGCTGGGGGTGTGGGCTCTGTCTGGGGTCTGGGGCCCCTGGCTGGGGGCCTGGGCTCTGGGGGGGGTCTGGGGCCACTGGCTGGAGGTCTGGGCTCTGGCGGTGGTCTGGTGCCCCTGGCTGAGGGGCTTGGTTGTGGGGGGGTATGGGCTCTTGGGGGGTCTGGGGCCCCTGCCTGGGCGTGTGGGATCTGGGGGGGGGTCTGGGGACCCTGGCTGGGGGTCTGTGGACCCTGGCTCGGGGCTGGGTTGTGGGGGTGGTATGGGCTCTGGGGGGGTGTGGGGCCCCTGCCTGGGGGCTCGGCTCTGGGGGTGTCTGGGCTCTGGGGGGGGTCTGGGGCCCCTGGCTGGGCGTGTGGGCTCTGGGGGTGTCTGGGGCCCCTGACTGGGCGTGTGGGCTCTGGGGGGGGTCTGGGGCCCTTTGCTGGGGGTGTGGGCTATGTGGGGGGTCTGGGGCCCCTGGCTTTGGGTCTCGGCTCTGGGTGGGTCTGGGTCCCCTGGCTTGGGGTCTGCGCTCTGGGAGGGATCTGGGGCCCCTGGCTGTGGATCTGGGATCTGGGGGGTGGTCTGGGGCCCCTGGCAGGGGGTGTGGGCTCTGTGGGGGGGTCTGGGGCACCTGGCTGGGCGTATGGGCTCGGGGGGGTGGTCTGGGGCCCCTGGCTCAGGGTCTGGGCTATGGGGGGAGTCTAGGGCCCCTGGCTGGGGGTCTGGGCTCTGGGGGATCTGGGGCCACTGGCTCAGGGCCTGGGCTCTTTGGGGGGTCTGGGGCTCCTGGCTGGGGGTCTGGGCTCTGGGGGGGTCTGGGGCCCCTGGCTGGGGGCTGGGCTCTGGGTGGTTCTGGGGCCCCTGGCTGGGGGTCTGGACTCTGGGAGGGGTCTGGGGCAGCTGGCTGTGGGTCTGGGCTCTGGGGGCGGTCTGGGGCCCCTGGCTGGGGGTCTGGGCTCTGGGGGGGTCTGGGGCCCCTGGCTGGGGGTCTTTGCTCTGGGGGGGGGTCTGGGGCCCCTGGCAGGGGGTCTGGGCTATGGGGGAGGTATGGGGTACCTGGCTGGGGGCTGGGCTCTAGGGGGGTCTGGGATCTGGGGGGGGAGGTCTGGGCTCTGGGGCCCCTCGTGGGCAGTCTGGGCTGTGGGGGGGGGGGTCTGGGGCCCCTGGCTGGGTTCTGGTCTCTGGTGGGGTCTGGGCTCTGGGGCCCCTGGCCGGGGGTCTGGGCTCTGGGGGCGATCTGGGGCCCCTGGCTGGGGCTCTGGGCTCTCGGGCAGGTCTGGGGCCCCTGGCTGGGGTTCTGAGCTCTGGGGGGGTTCTGGGGCCCCTGGCTGGGGGTCTGGGCTCTGGGGGGGTCTGGGCTCTGGGGGCGGTCTAGGGCCCGTGGCCGGGGGTCTGGGCTCTGGGGGGGATCTGGGGCCCCTGGCTGGGGCTCTGGGCTCTAGGGGGGGTCTGGGGCAGCTGGCTGGGGTGCTGGGGCCTCTGGCTGGGGTTCTGGGCTCCGGGGGGGTCTGGGGCCCCTGGCTGGGGGGCTGGTCTCTGGGGCTGGGGCCCCTGGCTGTGGGTCTGGGCTCTGGGTGGGGTCTGGGGCCCCTGGCTCGGGGTGCGGGCTCTGGGGGGGGTGTCTGGGGCCCCTGGCTGGGGGTATGGGCTCTGGGAGGGGGTCTGGGGCCCCTGGCTGGGGGCTGGGCTCTGGGTGGTTCTGGGGCCCCTGGCTGGGGGTCTGGACTCTGGGAGGGGTCTGGGGCAGCTGGCTGTGGGTCTGGGCTCTGGGGGCGGTCTGGGGCCCCTGGCTGGGGGTCTGGGCTCTGGGGGGGTCTGGGGCCCCTGGCTGGGGGTCTTTGCTCTGGGGGGGGGTCTGGGGCCCCTGGCAGGGGGTCTGGGCTATGGGGGAGGTATGGGGTACCTGGCTGGGGGCTGGGCTCTAGGGGGTCTGGGATATGGGGGGGGAGGTCTGGGCTCTGGGGCCCCTCGTGGGCAGTCTGGGCTGTGGGGGGGGGTCTGGGGCCCCTAGCTGGGTTCTGGGCTCTGGTGGGGTCTGGGCTCTGGGGCCCCTGGCCGGGGGTCTGGGCTCTGGGGGCGATCTGGGGCCCCTGGCTGGGGCTCTGGGCTCTCGGGCAGGTCTGGGGCCCCTGGCTGGGGTTCTGAGCTCTGGGGGGGTTCTGGGGCCCCTGGCTGGGGGTCTGGGCTCTGGGGGGGTCTGGGCTCTGGGGGCGGTCTAGGGCCCCTGGCCGGGGGTCTGGGCTCTGGGGGGGATCTGGGGCCCCTGGCTGGGGCTCTGGGCTCTAGGGGGGGTCTGGGGCAGCTGGCTGGGGTGCTGGGGCCTCTGGCTGGGGTTCTGGGCTCCGGGGGGGTCTGGGGCCCCTGGCTGGGGGGCTGGTCTCTGGGGCTGGGGCCCCTGGCTGTGGGTCTGGGCTCTGGGTGGGGTCTGGGGCCCCTGGCTCGGGGTGCGGGCTCTGGGGGGGTGTCTGGGGCCCCTGGCTGGGGGTCTGGGCTCTGGGGGTTCTGGGGCCCCTGGCTGTGGGCAGGGCTCTGGGGGGGTTTGGGGTCCCTGGCTGGGGGTCGGGGTCTGAGGGGGGGGTCTCACGCCCCTGGCTGGGGGTCTGGGATCTCTGGGGGGGTGGCTGGCCTCTGGGGCGGGTCTGGGGCCCCTGGCTCGGAGTCTGGGCTCTGGGGGGGTCTGGGCTCTGGGGGGGTCTGGGGCCCCTGGCTGGGGGTCTGTGCTCGGGGGGGGTCTGGGGCCCCTGGCTGCGGGTCTGGGCTCTTGGGGGGGTCTGGGGCCCCTGGCTGGGCGTGTGGGCTCTGGGGGGGGTCTGGGGCCCCTTGCTGGGGGTGTGGGCTATGGGGGTGTCTGGGGCCCCTGGCTGTGGGTCTGCGCTCTGGGGGGATCTGGGGCCCGTGGCTGTGGGTCTGGGCTCTGGGGGAGGTCTGGGGCCCGTGGCTGGGGGTGTGGGTCCTGGGGGGGGTCTGGGGCCCCTGGCTGGGTGTGTGGGCTCTGGTGGGGGTCTGGGGCCCCTGGCTGGGCGTATAGGCTCGGGGGGGGGGGTCTGGGGCCCCTGGCTGGGGGTCTGGGCTATGGGGGGAGTGTGACAGAGTAGAGAGCGAGATGGATATCTGACCTGAGTGACAACTGCATTAGGACAGGCTGCATTGGAAATGCGAGACTTTACCTGAGGCTGTAACATGAGCCAGGACGGGGGTTGGGAGGTGACACCTTTGGCTGGGAGAATGGTAACAGGCTAGAGGAGGGGCCCCGGGGGAGGAGAGAGAGACTGCTGGAGGGTTTGGCTTTTGGGTTTCAGTTTGAAGCTGGCTGGAGAAGAGGGGAGAGAGGCAGACAGGGTCTGGCCTCCCTGCCCCGGTTGGAGCTGTGGGGCGAAATGCAGGGAGCCCCAAGCTGGGGTCTAAGCTCCCTGCCCCCCGGAAGGACCCGACTGAGGGGTCCTGGATGTACTGGCAAGCTCTGGTTAGACTGTGTTCCCGGCATCACTAATAAACCTTCTGTTCTACTGGCTGGCTGAGACTCCCAGTGAATCCGGGGAAGAGGAGTGCAGGGCCGGACTCCCCTATACTCCGTGACAGGGAGTCTAGGGCCCCTGGCTGGGGGTGTGGGCTCTGGGGGGGTCTGGGGCACCTGGCTGGGGGTCTGCGCTTTGGGAGGTATCTGGGGCCCCTGGCTGTGGGTCTGGGCTCTGGGGGCGGTCTGGGGCCCCTGGCTGGGGGTGTGGGCTCTGGGGGGGGTCTGGGGCCCCTGGCTGGGCGTATGGGCTCTGGGGGTGGGTCTGGGGCCCCTGGCTGGGGGTCTGTGCTCGGGGGGGGGCGGGGGCCCCTTGCTGGGGGTGTGGGCTATGGGGGGGGTCTGGGGCCCCTGGCTTTGGGTCTGGGCTCTGGGGGGGTCTGGGGCCCCTGGCTGGGGGTCTGCACTCTGGGAGGGATCTGGGGCGCCTGGCTGTGGGTCTGGGCTCTGGGGGCGGTCTGGGGCCCCTAGCTGGGGGTGTGGGCTCTGGGGGGGGGTCTGGGGCCCCTGGCTTGGCGTATGGGCTCTGGGGGGGTCTGGGGCCCCTGGCTGGGGGTGTGGGCTCTGGGGGGGGGGTCTGGGGCCCCTGGCTGGGTTCTGGGCTCTGGGGGGGTATGGGGCCCCTGGCTGGGGGTCTGCGCTCTGGGAGGGATCTGGGGCCCCTGGCTGGGGGTCTGGGCTCTGGGGGAGGTCTGGGGCCCCGGGCAGGGGGTGTGGGCTCGGGGGGGTCTGGGGCCCCTGGCTGGGCGTTTGGGCTCTGGGGGGGGGTCTGGGGCCCCTGGCTGGGTGTCAGGGCTCTGGGGGTGGGGTCTGGGGCCCCTGGCAGGGGGTGTGGACTTTGGGGATCTCGGGTCCCTGGCTGGGGTTGTGGGCTCTGGGGGGGGGGGTCTGGGGCCCATGGCTGGAGGTCTGGGCTCTGGGGGGGGTCTGGGGCCCCTTGCTGGGGGTCTGGGATCCGGGGGGGGTCTGGGGCTCCTGGCTGGGGGGCTGGGCTCTGGGGGGGTTCTGGGGCCCCTGGCTGGGGGTCTGGGCTCTGGGGGGTTCTGGGGCACCTGGCTGGGGGCTGGGCTCTGGAGGGGGCTGGGCTCTGGGGAGGAGTCTGGGGCCCCTGGCTGGGGGTGTGGGCTCTGGCTGGGGTCTGGGGCCCCTGGCTGGAGGTCTGGGCTCTGGGGGGGGGTCTGGGGCCCCTGGCTGGGGGTCTGGGATATGGGGGGAGTCTGGGGCCCCTGGCTGGAGGTCTGTGCTCTGGGGGTGTCTGGAGCCCCTGGCTCGGGGCCTGGGCTCTGGGGGTGGTCTGGTGCCCCTGGCTGGGGGGCTGGGCACTGGGGGGTCTCTGGGGCCCCTTGCTGGGGGTGTGGGATCTGGGGGAGGTCTGGGGACCCTGGCTGGGGGTCTGGGCTCTGGGGGGGGGGTCTGGGGACCCTGGCTCCGGGCTCGGCTCTGGCGGTGTCTGGGCTCTGGGGGTGGGGTCTGGGGCCCCTGGCAGGGGGTGTGGACTCTGGGGGTGTCTGGGGCCCCTGGCTGGGCGTGCGGGCTCTGGGGGGGTCCTGGGGCCCTTTGCTGGGGGTGTGGGCTATGGGGGGGGGTCTGGGGCCCCTCGCTTTGGGTCTGGGCTCTGGGTTGGTCTGGGGCTCCTGGCTGGGGGTCTGCGATCTGGGAGGGATCTGGGGCCCCTGGCTGTGGATACGGGCTCTGGGGGCGGTCTGGGGCCCCTGGCAGGGGCTGTGGGCTCTGGGGGGGGGCGTCTGGGGCCCCTGGCTGGGCGTATGGGCTCTGGGGGGGGGGTCTGGGGCCCCTGGCTGAGGGTCTGGGCTATGGGTGGAGTCTAGGGCCCCTGGCTGGGGGTCTGGGCTCTGGAGGATCTGGGGCCACTGGCTCCGGGCCTGGGCTCTTTCGGGGGGTCTGGGGCCCCTGGCTGGGGGTCTGGGCTCTGGGGGGGGGGTCTGGGGCCCCTAGCTGGGGGGCCTGGGGCCCCTGTCTGGGGGCTGGCCTCTGGGGGATTCTGGGGCCCCTGGCTGGGGGTCTGCACTCTGAGAGATGTCTGGGGCACCTGGCTGTGGGTCTGGGCTCTGGGGGCGGTCTGGAGCCCCTGGCTGGGGGGTTGGGCTCGGGGTGGGTCCCTGGGCCCCTGGCTGGGGGTGTGGGCTCTGGGGGGGGTCCGGGGCCCCTGGTTGGATTCTGGGCTCTGGGGGGCTCTGGGGACCCTGGCTGGGGGTGTGGGCTCTGGGGGTGGGGTCTGGGGCCGCTGGCTCGGGGTCTGGGCTCTGGGGGGAGTCTGGGGCCAATGGCTGGGGCTCTGGGCTCTGGGGGCGGTCTGGGGCCCCTGGCTGGGGGTGTGGGCTATGGGGGGGGGTCTGGGGCCCCTGGCTGGGGCTCTGGTCTCTGGGGGGGGTATGCAGCCCCTGGGTGGGGTCTGGGCTCTGGGGGGGGGTCTGGGTCCCCTGGTTGGTGGTCCGGGATCTGGTGGGGTCTGGGGCCCCTGGCTGGGGGTCCTGGCTCTGGGTGGTTCTGGGGCCCCTGGCTGGGGGTCTGGACTCTGGGAGGGGTCTGGGGCAGCTGGCTGGGGGTCTGGGCTCTGGGGGCGGTCTGGGGCCCCTGGCTGGGGGTCTTTGCTCTGGGGGGTCTGGGGCCCCTGGCAGGGGGTCTGGGCTATGGGGGAGGTATGGGGTACCTGGCTGGGGGCTGGGCTCTAGGGGGGTCTGGGATCTGGGGGGGGAGGTCTGGGCTCTGGGGCCCCTGGGTGGGCGGTCTGGGCTGTGGGGGGGGGGTCTGGGGCCCCTGGCTGGGTTCTGGGCTCTGGTGGGGTCTGGGCTCTGGGGCCCCTGGCCGGGGGGTCTGGGCTCTGGGGGCGATCTGGGGCCCCTGGCTGGGGCTCTGGGCTCTCGGGTCGGGTCTGGGGCCCCTGGCTGGGGTTCTGAGCTCTGGGGGGGTTCTGGGGCCCCTGGCTGGGGGTCTGGGCTCTGGGGGCGGTCTAGGGCCCCTGGCCGGGGGGTCTGGGCTCTGGGGGGGATCTGGGGCCCCTGGCTGGGGCTCTGGGCTCTGGGGGGGGGGTTCTGGGGCACCTGGCTGGGGTGCTGGGGCCTCTGGAAGGGGTTCTGGGCTCCGGGTGGGTCTGGGGCCCCTGGCTGGGGGGCTGGTCTCTGGGGCTGGGGCCCTGGCTGTGGGTCTGGGCTCTGGGTGGGGTCTGGGGCCCCTGGCTGGGGCCTGGGCTCTGGGGGTGTCTGGGCTCTGTGGGCGGTCTGGGGCCCCTGACTGGGGTGTGGGCTCTGGAGGGGGGTCTGGGGCCCCTGGCTGCGGATGTGATCTGTGGGGGGGGGCTCTGGGGCCCCTGGCTGGAGGTCTGGGCTCTGGGGCGGGGTCTGGGGCCCCTGGCAGGGGGTCTGGGCTCTGGGGGGGATCTGGGGGCCCTGTCTGGGGGTCTGGGCTCGGGGGGTGGGTCTGGGGCCCCTGGCTCGGGGTGCGGGCTCTGGGGGGGTGTCTGGGGCCCCTGACTGGGGTGTGGGCTCTGGAGGGGGGTCTGGGGCCCCTGGCTGCGGATGTGATCTGTGGGGGGGGGCTCTGGGGCCCCTGGCTGGAGGTCTGGGCTCTGGGGCGGGGTCTGGGGCCCCTGGCAGGGGGTCTGGGCTCTGGGGGGGGATCTGGGGGCCCTGTCTGGGGGTCTGGGCTCGGGGGGTGGGTCTGGGGCCCCTGGCTCGGGGTGCGGGCTCTGGGGGGGTGTCTGGGGCCCCTGGCTGGGGGTATGGGCTCTGGGGGGGGTCTGGGGCCCCTGGCTGGGGGTCTGGGACCAATGGCTGGGGGTCTGGCCTCTGGGGGGGGGTCTGGGGCCCCTGGCTGGGGGGCTGGGCTCTGCGGGGTGTCTGGGGCCCCTGGCTAGGGGTCTGGGCTCTGGGGGGTGTCTGGGGCCCCTGGCTGGGTGTCTGGGCTCTGGGGGGGTCTGGGGCCCCTGGCTGTGGGCAGGGCTCTGGGGGGGTTTGGAGTCCCTGGCTGGGGTCTGGGGTCTGGGGGGGGGTCTCGGGCCCCTGGCTGGGGGTCTGGGCTCTCTGGGGGGTGGCTGGCCTCTGGGGCGGGTCTGGGGCCCCTGGCTCAGAGTCTGGGCTCTGGGGGGGTCTGGGCTCTGGGGGGGTCTGGGGACCCTGGCTGGGGCTCTGGGCTCTGGGGGGGGTCTGGGGCACCTGGCTGGGGTGCTGGGGCCTCTGGCTGGGGGTCTGGGCTCCAGGGGGGTCTGGGGCCCCTGGCTGGGGGGCTTGTCTCTGGGGCAGGGGCCCCTGGCTGTGGGTCTGGGCTCTGGGTGGGGTCTGGGGCCCCTGGCTGGGCGTATGGGCTCTGGGGGGGGGGGGTCTGGGGCCCCTGGCTGGGGGTCTGGGCTATGGGGGGAGTCTAGGGCCCCTGGCTGGGGGTCTGGGCTCTGGGGGATCTGGGGCCACTGGCTCCGGGCCTGGGCTCTTTCGGGTGGTCTGGGGCCCCTGGCTGGGGGTCTGGGCTCTGGGGGGGTCTGGTGCCCCTGGCTCGGGGCCTGGGCTCTGGGGGGGGGTCTGGGGCCCCTAGCTGGGGGGTCTTGGGCCCCTGTCTGGGGGCTGGCCTCTGGGGGAGTCTGGGGCCCCTGGCTGGGGGTCTGCACTCTGGGAGGGGTCTGGGGCATCTGGTGGTGGGTCTGGGCTCTGGGGGCGGTCTTGAGCCCCTGGCTGGGGGGTTGGGCTCTGGGTGGGTCCCTGGGCCCCTGGCTGGCTGTGTGGGCTCTGGGGGGGGTCCGGGGCCCCTGGTTGGATTCTGGGCTCTGGGGGGGTCTGGGGACCCTGGCTGGGGGTGTGGGCTCTGTGGGGGGGGGGGTCTGGGGCCGCTGGCTCGGGGTCTGGGCTCTGGGGGGAGTCTGGGGCCAATGGCTGGGGCTCTGGGCTCTGGGGGCGGTCTGGGGCCCCTGGCTGGGGGTGTGGGCTATGGGGGGGGGTCTGGGGCCCCTGGCTGGGGCTCTGGTCTCTGGGGGGGGTATGCGGCCCCTGGGTGGGGTCTGGGGTCTGGGGGGGGGGGGTCTGGGTCCCCTGGTTGGTGGTCCGGGCTCTGGTGGGGTCTGGGGCCCCTGGCTGGGGGTCCTGGCTCTCGGTGGTTCTGGGGCCTCTGGCTGGGGGTCTGGACTCTGGGAGGGGTCTGGGGCAGCTGGCTGTGGGTCTGGGCTCTGGGGGCGGTCTGGGGCCCCTGGCTGGGGGTCTGGGCTCTGGGGGGGTCTGGGGCCCCTGGCTGGGGGTCTTTGCTCTGGGGGGGTCTGGGGCCCCTGGCAGGGGGTCTGGGCTATGGGGGAGGTATGGGGTACCTGGCTGGGGGCTGGGCTCTAGGGGGGTCTGGGATCTGGGGGGGGAGGTCTGGGCTCTGGGGCCCCTGGGTGGGAGGTCTGGGCTGTGGGGGGGGGGTCTGGGGCCCCTGGCTGGGTTCTGGGCTCTGGTGGGGTCTGGGCTCTGGGGCCCCTGGCCGGGGGGTCTGGGCTCTGGGGGCGATCTGGGGCCCCTGGCTGGGGCTCTGGGCTCTCGGGCGGGTCTGGGGCCCCTGGCTGGGGTTCTGAGCTCTGGGGGGGTTCTGGGGCCCCTGGCTGGGGGTCTGGGCTCTGGGGGGGTCTGGGCTCTGGGGGCGGTCTAGGGCCCCTGGCCGGGGGGTCTGGGCTCTGGGGGGGATCTGGGGCCCCTGGCTGGGGCTCTGGGCTCTGGGGGGGGTCTCGGGCACCTGGCTGGGGTGCTGGGGCCTCTGGAAGGGGTTCTGGGCTCCGGGGGGGTCTGGGGCCCCTGGCTGGGGGGCTGGTCTCTGGGGCTGGGGCCCCTGGCTGTGGGTCTGGGCTCTGGGTGGGGTCTGGGTCCCCTGGCTGGGGGCTGGGCTCTGGGGGTGTCTGGGCTCTAGGGGCGGTCTGGGGCCCCTGACTGGGGGTGTGGGCTCTGGAGGGGGGTCTGGGGCCCCTGGCTGCGGATGTGGGCTGTGGGGGGGGGGCTCTGGGGCCCCTGGCTGGAGGTCTGGGCTCTGGGGCGGGGTCTGGGGCCCCTGGCAGGGGGTCTGGGCTCTGGGGGGGGATCTGGGGGCCCTGTCTGGGGGTCTGGGCTCGGGGGGTGGGTCTGGGGCCCCTGGCTCGGGGTGCGGGCTCTGGGGGGGTGTCTGGGGCCCCTGGCTGGGGTTATGGGCTCTGGGGGGGGTCTGGGGCCCCTGGCTGGGGGTCTGGGACCAATGGCTGGGGGTCTGGCCTCTGGGGGGGGTCTGGGGCCCCTGGCTGGGGGCCTGGGCTCTGCGGGGTGTCTGGGGCCCCTGGCTAGGGGTCTGGGCTCTGGGGGGTGTCTGGGGCCCCTGGCTGGGTGTCTGGGCTCTGGGGGGGTCTGGGCTCTGGGAGGGGTCTGGGGCCCCTGGCTGTGGGCAGGGCTCTGGGGGGGTTTGGGGTCCCTGGCTGGGGGTCTGGGGTCTGGGGGGGGTCTCGGGCCCCTGGCTGGGGGTCTGGGCTCCTTGGGGGGTGGCTGGCCTCTGGGGCGGGTCTGGGGCCCCTGGCTCGGAGTCTGGGCTCTGGGGGGGTCTGGGCTCTGGGGGGGTCTGGGGCCCCTGGCTGGGGCTCTGGGCTCTGGGGGGGGGTCTGGGGCACCTGGCTGGGGTGCTGGGGCCTCTGGCTGGGGGTCTGGGCTCCAGGGGGGTCTGGGGCCCCTTGCTGGGGGGCTGGTCTCTGGGGCAGGGGCCCCTGGCTGTGGGTCTGGGCTCTGGGTGGGGTCTGGGGCCCCTGGCTCACGGTCTGGGCTCTGGGGGGGGTCTGGGGCCCCTGGCTGGGGGCTGGGCTCTGGGGGTGTGTGGGCTCTGGGGGCGTTCTGGGGCCCCTGACTGGGGGTGTGGGCTCTGGAGGGGGGTCTGGGGCACCTGGCTGTGGTGCTGGGGCCTCTGGCTGGGGGTCTGGGCTTCGGGGGGGTCTGGGGCCCCTGGCTGGGGGGCTGGTCTCTGGGGCTGGGGCCCCTGGCTGTGGGTCGTGGCTCTGGGTGGGGTCTGGGGCCCCTGGCAGGGGGTGTGGGCTCTGTGAGGGGGGTCTGGGGCCCCTGGCTGGGCGTATGGGCTCGGGGGGGGGTCTGGGGCCCCTGGCTGGGGGTCTGGGCTATGGGGGGAGTCTAGGGCCCCTGGCTGGGGGTCTGGGCTCTGGGGGATCTGGGGCCCCTGGCTGGGGGTCTGGGCTCTGGGGGGGTCTGGGGCCCCTGGCTGGGGGTCTTGGCTCTGGGGGGGGGTCTGGGGCCCCTGGCTGGGGGTCTGGGCTATGGGGGAGGTATGGGGTACCTGGCTGCAGGCTGGGCTCTAGGGGGGTCTGGGATCTGGAGGGGGAGGTCTGGGCTCTGGGGCCCCTGGCTGGGGGGTCTGGGCTCTGGGGGCGATCTGGGGCCCCTGGCTGGGGCTCTGGGCTCTCGGGTCGGGTCTGGGGCCCCTGGCTGGGGTTCTGAGCTCTGGGGGGGTTCTGGGGCCCCTGGCTGGGGGTCTGGGCTCTGGGGGCGGTCTAGGGCCCCTGGCCGGGGGGTCTGGGCTCTGGGGGGATCTGGGGCCCCTGGCTGGGGCTCTGGGCTCTGGGGGGGGGTTCTGGGGCACCTGGCTGGGGTGCTGGGGCCTCTGGAAGGGGTTCTGGGCTCCGGGTGGGTCTGGGGCCCCTGGCTGGGGGGCTGGTCTCTGGGGCTGGGGCCCTGGCTGTGGGTCTGGGCTCTGGGTGGGGTCTGGGGCCCCTGGCTGGGGCCTGGGCTCTGGGGGTGTCTGGGCTCTGTGGGCGGTCTGGGGCCCCTGACTGGGGTGTGGGCTCTGGAGGGGGGTCTGGGGCCCCTGGCTGCGGATGTGATCTGTGGGGGGGGGGCTCTGGGGCCCCTGGCTGGAGGTCTGGGCTCTGGGGCGGGGTCTGGGGCCCCTGGCAGGGGGTCTGGGCTCTGGGGGGGGATCTGGGGGCCCTGTCTGGGGGTCTGGGCTCGGGGGGTGGGTCTGGGGCCCCTGGCTCGGGGTGCGGGCTCTGGGGGGGTGTCTGGGGCCCCTGGCTGGGGGTATGGGCTCTGGGGGGGGTCTGGGGCACCTGGCTGGGGGTCTGGGACCAATGGCTGGGGGTCTGGCCTCTGGGGGGGGGTCTGGGGCCCCTGGCTGGGGGCCTGGGCTCTGCGGGGTGTCTGGGGCCCCTGGCTAGGGGTCTGGGCTCTGGGGGGTGTCTGGGGCCCCTGGCTGGGTGTCTGGGCTCTGGGGGGGTCTGGGGCCCCTGGCTGTGGGCAGGGCTCTGGGGGGGTTTGGAGTCCCTGGCTGGGGTCTGGGGTCTGGGGGGGGGGTCTCGGGCCCCTGGCTGGGGTTCTGGGCTCTCTGGGGGGTGGCTGGCCTCTGGGGCGGGTCTGGGGCCCCTGGCTCAGAGTCTGGGCTCTGGGGGGGTCTGGGCTCTGGGGGGGTCTGGGGACCCTGGCTGGGGCTCTGGGCTCTGGGGGGGGTCTGGGGCACCTGGCTGGGGTGCTGGGGCCTCTGGCTGGGGGTCTGGGCTCCAGGGGGGTCTGGGGCCCCTGGCTGGGGGGCTTGTCTCTGGGGCAGGGGCCCCTGGCTGTGGGTCTGGGCTCTGGGTGGGGTCTGGGGCCCCTGGCTGGGCGTATGGGCTCTGGGGGGGGGGTCTGGGGCCCCTGGCTGGGGGTCTGGGCTATGGGGGGAGTCTAGGGCCCCTGGCTGGGGGTCTGGGCTCTGGGGGATCTGGGGCCACTGGCTCCGGGCCTGGGCTCTTTCGGGTGGTCTGGGGCCCCTGGCTGGGGGTCTGGGCTCTGGGGGGGTCTGGTGCCCCTGGCTCGGGGCCTGGGCTCTGGGGGGGGGTCTGGGGCCCCTAGCTGGGGGGTCTTGGGCCCCTGTCTGGGGGCTGGCCTCTGGGGGAGTCTGGGGCCCCTGGCTGGGGGTCTGCACTCTGGGAGGGGTCTGGGGCATCTGGTGGTGGGTCTGGGCTCTGGGGGCGGTCTTGAGCCCCTGGCTGGGGGGTTGGGCTCTGGGTGGGTCCCTGGGCCCCTGGCTGGCTGTGTGGGCTCTGGGGGGGGTCCGGGGCCCCTGGTTGGATTCTGGGCTCTGGGGGGGTCTGGGGACCCTGGCTGGGGGTGTGGGCTCTGTGGGGGGGGGGGGTCTGGGGCCGCTGGCTCGGGGTCTGGGCTCTGGGGGGAGTCTGGGGCCAATGGCTGGGGCTCTGGGCTCTGGGGGCGGTCTGGGGCCCCTGGCTGGGGGTGTGGGCTATGGGGGGGGGTCTGGGGCCCCTGGCTGGGGCTCTGGTCTCTGGGGGGGGTATGCGGCCCCTGGGTGGGGTCTGGGGTCTGGGGGGGGGGGTCTGGGTCCCCTGGTTGGTGGTCCGGGCTCTGGTGGGGTCTGGGGCCCCTGGCTGGGGGTCCTGGCTCTCGGTGGTTCTGGGGCCCCTGGCTGGGGGTCTGGACTCTGGGAGGGGTCTGGGGCAGCTGGCTGTGGGTCTGGGCTCTGGGGGCGGTCTGGGGCCCCTGGCTGGGGGTCTGGGCTCTGGGGGGGTCTGGGGCCCCTGGCTGGGGGTCTTTGCTCTGGGGGGGTCTGGGGCCCCTGGCAGGGGGTCTGGGCTATGGGGGAGGTATGGGGTACCTGGCTGGGGGCTGGGCTCTAGGGGGGTCTGGGATCTGGGGGGGGAGGTCTGGGCTCTGGGGCCCCTGGGTGGGAGGTCTGGGCTGTGGGGGGGGTTCTGGGGCCCCTGGCTGGGTTCTGGGCTCTGGTGGGGTCTGGGCTCTGGGGCCCCTGGCCGGGGGGTCTGGGCTCTGGGGGCGATCTGGGGCCCCTGGCTGGGGCTCTGGGCTCTCGGGCGGGTCTGGGGCCCCTGGCTGGGGTTCTGAGCTCTGGGGGGGTTCTGGGGCCCCTGGCTGGGGGTCTGGGCTCTGGGGGGGTCTGGGCTCTGGGGGCGGTCTAGGGCCCCTGGCCGGGGGGTCTGGGCTCTGGGGGGGATCTGGGGCCCCTGGCTGGGGCTCTGGGCTCTGGGGGGGGTCTGGGGCACCTGGCTGGGGTGCTGGGGCCTCTGGAAGGGGTTCTGGGCTCCGGGGGGGTCTGGGGCCCCTGGCTGGGGGGCTGGTCTCTGGGGCTGGGGCCCCTGGCTGTGGGTCTGGGCTCTGGGTGGGGTCTGGGTCCCCTGGCTGGGGGCTGGGCTCTGGGGGTGTCTGGGCTCTAGGGGCGGTCTGGGGCCCCTGACTGGGGGTGTGGGCTCTGGAGGGGGGTCTGGGGCCCCTGGCTGCGGATGTGGGCTGTGGGGGGGGGGCTCTGGGGCCCCTGGCTGGAGGTCTGGGCTCTGGGGCGGGGTCTGGGGCCCCTGGCAGGGGGTCTGGGCTCTGGGGGGGGATCTGGGGGCCCTGTCTGGGGGTCTGGGCTCGGGGGGTGGGTCTGGGGCCCCTGGCTCGGGGTGCGGGCTCTGGGGGGGTGTCTGGGGCCCCTGGCTGGGGTTATGGGCTCTGGGGGGGGTCTGGGGCCCCTGGCTGGGGGTCTGGGACCAATGGCTGGGGGTCTGGCCTCTGGGGGGGGTCTGGGGCCCCTGGCTGGGGGCCTGGGCTCTGCGGGGTGTCTGGGGCCCCTGGCTAGGGGTCTGGGCTCTGGGGGGTGTCTGGGGCCCCTGGCTGGGTGTCTGGGCTCTGGGGGGGTCTGGGCTCTGGGAGGGGTCTGGGGCCCCTGGCTGTGGGCAGGGCTCTGGGGGGGTTTGGGGTCCCTGGCTGGGGGTCTGGGGTCTGGGGGGGGTCTCGGGCCCCTGGCTGGGGGTCTGGGCTCCTTGGGGGGTGGCTGGCCTCTGGGGCGGGTCTGGGGCCCCTGGCTCGGAGTCTGGGCTCTGGGGGGGTCTGGGCTCTGGGGGGGTCTGGGGCCCCTGGCTGGGGCTCTGGGCTCTGGGGGGGGGTCTGGGGCACCTGGCTGGGGTGCTGGGGCCTCTGGCTGGGGGTCTGGGCTCCAGGGGGGTCTGGGGCCCCTTGCTGGGGGGCTGGTCTCTGGGGCAGGGGCCCCTGGCTGTGGGTCTGGGCTCTGGGTGGGGTCTGGGGCCCCTGGCTCACGGTCTGGGCTCTGGGGGGGGGTCTGGGGCCCCTGGCTGGGGGCTGGGCTCTGGGGGTGTGTGGGCTCTGGGGGCGTTCTGGGGCCCCTGACTGGGGGTGTGGGCTCTGGAGGGGGGTCTGGGGCACCTGGCTGTGGTGCTGGGGCCTCTGGCTGGGGGTCTGGGCTTCGGGGGGGTCTGGGGCCCCTGGCTGGGGGGCTGGTCTCTGGGGCTGGGGCCCCTGGCTGTGGGTCGTGGCTCTGGGTGGGGTCTGGGGCCCCTGGCAGGGGGTGTGGGCTCTGTGAGGGGGGTCTGGGGCCCCTGGCTGGGCGTATGGGCTCGGGGGGGGGGTCTGGGGCCCCTGGCTGGGGGTCTGGGCTATGGGGGGAGTCTAGGGCCCCTGGCTGGGGGTCTGGGCTCTGGGGGATCTGGGGCCCCTGGCTGGGGGTCTGGGCTCTGGGGGGGTCTGGGGCCCCTGGCTGGGGGTCTTGGCTCTGGGGGGGGTCTGGGGCCACTGGCTGGGGGTCTGGGCTATGGGGGAGGTATGGGGTACCTGGCTGCGGGCTGGGCTCTAGGGGGGTCTGGGATCTGGAGGGGGAGGTCTGGGCTCTGGGGCCCCTGGGTGGGCGGTCTGGGCTTTGGGGGGGGGTCTGGGGCCCCTGGCTGGGGGCTGGGCTCTGGGGGTGTCTGGGCTCTGGGGGCGGTCTGGGGCCCCTGACTGGGGGTGTGGGCTCTGGAGGGGGGTCTGGGGCCCCTGGCTGCGGGTGTGGGCTGTGTGGGGGGGCTCTGGGGCCCCTGGCTGGAGGTCTGGGCTCTGGGGGGGGATCTGGGGGCCCTGGCTGGGGGTCTGGGCTCGGGGGGTGGGTCTGGGGGCCCTGGCTCGGGGTGCGGGGCCTGGGGCCCCTGGCTCGGGGTGCGGGCTCTGGGGGGGTGTCTGAGGCCCCTGGCTGGGGGTACGGCCTCTGGGGGGGGTCTGGGGCCCCTGGCTGGGGGTCTGGGACCCATGGCTGGGGGTCTGGCCTCTGGGGGGGGTCTGGGGCCCCTGGCTGGGGGTGTGGGCTATAGGGGATCTGGGGCCACTGGCTCCGGGCCTGGGCTCTTTCGGGGGGTCTGGGGTCCCTGGCTGGGGGTCTGGGCTCTGGGGGGGGGGGGTTTGGGGCCCCTAGCTGGGGGGTCTGGGGCCCCTGTCTGGGGGCTGGCCTCTGGGGGAGTCTGGGGCCCCTGGCTGGGGGTCTGCACTCTGGGAGGGGTCTGGGGCACCTGGCTGTGGGTCTGGGCTCTGGCGGCGGTCTGGAGCCCCTGGCTGGGGGGTTGGGCTCGGGGTGGGTCCCTGGGCCCCTGGCTGGGGGTGTGGGCTCTGGGGGGGGTCCGGGGCCCCTGGTTGGATTCTGGGCTCTGGGGGGAGTCTGGGGAGCCTGGCTGGGGGTGTGGGCTCTGGGGGGGGGGTCTGGGGCCGCTGGCTCGGGGTCTGGGCTCTGGGGGGCGTCTGGGGCCAATGGCTGGGGCTCTGGGCTCTGGGGGCGGTCTGGGGCCCCTGGCTGGGGGTGTGGGCTATGGGGGGGGGTCTGGGGCCCCTGGCTGGGGCTCTGGTCTCTGGGGGGGGTATGCGTCCCCTGGGTGGGGTCTGGGCTCTGGGGGGGGGTCTGGGTCCCCTGGTTGGTGGTCCGGGCTCTGGTGGGGTCTGGGGCCCCTGGCTGGGGGTCCCGGGTCTGGGGGGTCTTTGGCCCCTGGCTGGGGGGCTGGTCTCTGGGGCTGGGGCCCCTGGCTGTGGGTGGGGTCTGGGGCCCCTGGCTCACGGTCTGGGCTCTGGGGGGGGTCTGGGGCCCCTGGCTGGGGGCTGGGCTCTGGGGGTGTCTGGGCTTTGGGGGCGGTCTGGGGCCCCTGACTGGGGTTGTGGGCTCTGGGGGGGGTCTGGGGCCCCTGGCTGCGGGTGTGGGCTGTGGGGGGGGGGGCTCTGGGGCCCCTGGCTGGAGGTCTGGGCTCTGGGACGGGGTCTGGGGCCCCTGGCAGGGGCTCTGGGCTATGGGGGGGGATCTGGGGGCCCTGGCTGGGGGTCTCGGGCCCCTGGCTCGGGGTGCGGGCTCTGGGGGGTGTCTGGGGCCCCTGGCTGGGGGTATGGGCTCTGGGGGGGGTCTGGGGCCCCTGGCCGGGGGTCTGGGACCCATGGCTGTGGGTCTGGCCTCTGGGGGGCGTCTGGGGCCCCTGGCTGGGAGCCTGGGCTCTGCGGGGGGTCTGGGGCCCCTGGCTAGGGGTCTGGGCTCTGGGGGGTGTCTGGGGCCCCTGGCTGGGTGTCTGGGCTCTGGGGGGGTGTGGGCTCTGGGATGGGTCTGGGGCTCCTGGCTGGGGGTCTGGGCTCTGGGGTTCTGGGGCCGCTGGCTGTGGGCAGGGCTCTGGGGGGGTTTGTGGTCCCTGGCTGGGGTTCTGGGGTCTGGGGGGGGGTCTCGGGCCCCTGGCTGGGGGTCTGGGCTCTCTGGGGGGTGGCTGGCCTCTGGGGCGGGTCTGGGGCCCCTGGCTCGGAGTCTGGGCTCTGGGGGGGTCTGGGCTCTGGGTGGGTCTGGGGCCCCTGGCTGGGGGTCTGTGCTCGGGGGGGGGTCTGGTGCCCCTGGCTCGGAGTCTGGGATCTGGGGGGGTCTGGGGCCCCTGGCTGGGGGTCTGGGCTCTGGGTGGGTCAGTGGCCAGAGGGGCCACTGCAAGGGGATCAACTTACTGGATGGGTAGAGTGTTACCCCACCCGGCATTGTCAGGCCCGGGCTGTTACTAAGGTCCTGTTGCATGAAATACTTCCCCGATTCCACCTCCCTGGAACGATTGAGTCTGATCAGGGAAGCCACTTCGGACTGTGGCCAGAGGGGCCACTTACGGTCCCAATGCCCCAAGATCAGAGACAGACTGAGCAGACCAAACCCACACCGGTTTAACTGGGTAGGGACCCAGCCGGACAAGGGGCCGACAGCCCAGAAGAGGGGGGCTGGCAGCTTATCAACGGCTCCGGAGGGAGGAAGGCCCCAGACCAGCTCCTCGGTGGTGCTGGATGCCCCGGACTCAGGGTTCTCGGTTTATAGGGTGGCCGCGGGGCTGTCCCTTCGGAGAGAGTGCCTTGTTCCCCTGGAGATAGATGGGAGGAAGGTCACTGGATACTGGGATACGGGCGCGGAGGTGACGCTGGCCCGGCCCGAGGTGGTGGCCCCAGATCGGGTGGTACCCAACACCTACCTGACCCTAACAGGGGTGGGCGGGACCCCGTTCAAGGTACCTGTGGCGAGGGTACACCTGAAATGGGGGGCCAAGGAGGGCCCCAAGGACATTGGGGTGCACCAGCATTTGCCCACTGAGGTACTGATGGGGGGGACCTAGAAGACTGGCCCAGTGAGTCCCGGGACACCCTGGTCGTGACCCGTAGCCAGAGCCGGCAAGGGGCGCTACGCCCGGGCCTCGGAGAGGGTGCCTTGCACGGGGCGCAAGACCCTGGCCCAGTGGGGAGGGAGTACCCCAGGACCAGGCGCAGAGAGGCTGCCACCTCAGACACAGACAGCACGAGGGAACAGGTTCCCATTCCTTCCCCAGCGGCTGAGTTCCAGGCCGAGTTACAGAGAGATCCCTCCTTGCGGAAGCTCAGGTACCTGGCCGACCGCAGGGAGGTGCGGACCATGTGGAGAGGTTGCCAGGAGAGGTTCCTGTGGGAGAAGGGGTTCCTGTACCGGGAATGGGCTCCCCCCGGTGAGATGGAGATGTGGAGGATCAGGAGGCAGCTGGTGGTCCCCCAGAAGTATCGCCGCAAGCTACTGTACCTAGCCCATGACATCCCTCTCGCAGGGCACCAGGGAATCCGGCGCACCAGGCAGAGGCTGCTACAGAACTTTTACTGGCCTGGGGTCTTTACAACTGTCCATCAGTACTGCCGGTCCTGTGACCCCTGCCAGCGGGTGGGGAAGGCCCGAGACAAGCGGAAAGCGGCTTTGAGGCCTTTGCCCATCATAGAGGAGCCCTTCCAGAAGGTGGCCATGGACATAGTGGGGTCTCTCAGCAAGACAACCCGGTCGGGGAAGAAATACATTCTGGTGGTGGTAGATTTCGCCACCCGTTACCCCGAGGCGGTGCCCTTATCCTCCATTGAAGCAGACACCGTGGCGGATGCGCTGCTGACCATTTTCAGCCGAGTGGGGTTCCCCAAGGAAGTCCTGACAGACCAAGGGTCCAACTTCATGTCGGCCCTGCTCCGGTGCTTGTGGGAGAAATGTGGGGTCCGGCACAGCTGGGCCTCAGCATATCTTCCCCAGTCCAATGGGCTGGTGGAGAGGTTCAATGGGACGCTAAAGATGATGCTGAAAACCTTTATGAACCAGCACCCGCAAGACTGGGACAAATACCTACCGCACCTGCTGTTCGCGTACAGGGAAGTGCCCCAGGAGTCTACCGGATTCTCGCCCTTCGAACTGTTATACGGCAGGAGGGTACGGGGGCCCCTGGACCTGATGAGAGACGAATGGGAGGGGGAGGCGGCCCCCGAGGGAGAGTCAGTGGTGGAGTATGTCCTGACCTTCCGAGAGAGACTTACTGAGCTCATGGGCCTGGCCAAGGGAAATCTGGCCAGAGCCCAGAAGAAGCAAAAGGTCTGGTAAGACCGCACGGCGCGGGCCCGCGCCTACGCCACGGGGGATCAGGTGATGGTTCTCATTCCCGTGAGGAAAAACAAGCTGCAGGCCGCTTGGGAAGGCCCTTTCAAGGTTGTCAAGCAGCTAAATGAGGTAAATTATGTGGTGGAGCTGTCTAACCGGGCACACCACTGCTGGGTCTACCATGTCAATATGATGAAGCCATATTATGACAGGGGGAATGTGGTGCTGGCCGTGTGTGGACATTGGGAGGAGCAGGGAAGTGACCCTCTAGTAGATCTATTCCCTGAGACAGGAGCTGGCTCCTCCCAAGAAACGATCCCCCTCTCTGATCAGCTAACCCCTACCCAGCAAGCTGAGATCAGAGAGGTGCTGCATCGGTACCGACAGCTGTTTTCCAACCAGCCGTGTCGCACTAATCTGACTGTCCACCGGGTGCAGACAGGAGCGCACCAACCTATAAGATGCTCCCCCTTCCGAGTCACAGGGAAGACAGCTCGGGACCTGGAAAGAGAGGTCAAGGACATGCTGGCTTTGGGGGTGATCCAGCCGTTGTCCAGCCCTTGGGCCCCTTGGGGGTGCTGGTCCCCAAAAAGGATGGGTCGATCCGGTTCTGTGTGGACTATCGGAAGCTCAACGCCATCACTGTATCTGATGCCTACCCCATGCCCCGGCCGGACGAGCTCCTAGACAAGCTGGGAGGGGCTCGGTACCTTACCACCGTGGATCTTACAAAGGGCTACTGGCAAGTGCCACTGGATGCAGATGCCCGGCTGAAATCTGCCTTCATTACCCCTCTGGGGCTCTACGAGTTCCTGACCCTGCCTTTCGGCCTCAAGGGAGCGCCAGCCACCTTCCAGCGCCTGGTGGATCAGCTACTGAAGGGGATGGAGAGCTTCGCTGTGGCGTATATCGATGACATCTGTGTCTTTAGCCAGACCTGGGAGGACCATGTGTCCCAAGTTAAACAAGTGCTGGACCGACTCCGGGAGGCTGGGCTGACCATAAAAGCGGAGAAGTGCAAGGTGGGGATGGCTGAAGTGCCCTACCTGGGACACCGGGTGGGGAGCGGCCACCTAAAGCCAGAACCAGCCAAGGTGGAGGTGATCCGGGACTGGCCCGCTCCACAAACTAAAAAGCAGGTCCAGGCCTTTATTGGGATGGCGGGGTACTATCAAAGATTTGTGCCCCATTTTAGCTCCATAGCCACCCCCATCACTGAGCTATGCAAGAAGGGGAAGCCAGACAAGGTGGTCTGGACCGAGGAGTGCCAGAGGGCTCTCTGTGCACTGAAGGAGGCTTTGATCAGGGGCCCGGTTCTGGCAAACCCAGACTTTGACAAGCCCTTTCTGGTGTTCACCGACGCCTCAGACATGGGTCTGGGGGCGGTGTTAATGCAGGAGGATGAAACGGGGCAGAGACACCCCATCGTGTATTTAAGCAAGAAGCTGCTACCCCGGGAGCAGAATTATGCGGCCATCGAGAAGGAATGCCTGGCCATGGTGTGGGCCCTCAAGAAACTAGAGCCGTATCTATTCGGGCGACACTTCACCGTGTACACCGACCACTCGCCCCTGACCTGGCTACACCAGATGAAAGGGGCCAACGCCAAGCTCCTGACGTGGAGCCTGCTCCTGCAGGATTACGACATGGACGTGGTCCATGTGAAGGGAAATGCCAACCTAATAGCGGATGCGTTGTCCCGGAGAGGGGGCCCTGAACTTCCCCAGGCCACTGGTCAGAGTGACCCCGCTCAGTTCAATCTCGAAGGGGGGAGAGATGTGACGGAGTAGAGAGCGAGATGGATCTGACCTGAGAGGCTGGCTGCATTGGGACAGGCGGCATTGGAAATGCGAGACTTTACCTGAGGCTGTAACATGAGTCAGGATGGGGGTTGGGAGGTGACACCTTTGGCTGGGAGAATGGACAGGCTAGAGGAGGGGCCCCGGGGGAGGGGTAGAGAGGCTGCTGGAGGGTTCGGCTTTTGGTTTTCAGTTTGAAGCTGGGTGGTGAAACGCAGGGAGCCCCAGAGCTGGGGTCTAAGCTCCCTGCCCCCCCCAGAAGGCCCAGTTGAGGGGTCCTGGTCATACTTACAAGCTCTGTTTGGACTCTTTCCTGACAACCCTAATAAACCTTCTGTTCTACTGGCTGGCTGAGAGTCACATTGAATCCCGGGAAGAGGGGTGCAGGACCTGACTCCCCCACACTCCGTGACATGGGGGGGGTCTGGGGCCCCTTGCTGGGGGTCTGGACTCTGGGGGGGGGTCTGGGGCCCCTGGCTGGGGTCTGGGCTCTGGGGAGTCTGGGCTCTGGTGGGGGTCTGGGGCCTCTCGCTGGGGGTGTGGGCTCGGGGGGGGGGTCTAGGGTGCCTGGCTGGGGGTGTGGGCTCTGGAGGGGTCTGGGGCCCCTAGCTGGGGGTGTGGGCTCTGGCTCGGGTCTGGGGCCGCTGGCTGGGGGTGTGGGCTCTGGGGCTGGTCTGGGGCCCCTGACTGGGTGTCTGGGCTCTGGCTGGGGGTCTGGGGCACCTGGCTGTGGGTCTGGGCTCTGGGGGATGTCTGGTCTGGGGCCCCTGTGACGAACTAGGACTGTTGTTAAGGTTTCCCTGAGTACTGTGTGAGTGCCTCGGTTTCCCCTATGCGGTGCTTGAGTATCTAGGTGGTGGGACAACGGTGCATGATTGTTACAAAGCCCTAGAAGGCAGAGGCCTGGACACAGAGAATGGCTCTGTCTCCTGGCAAGAGATGGCCCGGCCCCTTCCCCGGCAAAGGTATGAGCTGAAGGTGTGGGAACAAAGGGATCAGGTGACCTCCTGGCCCGGGAAGCATACAAAGGGGGAGGAGGGGCTGGTTAGTTTCAGTTTGGAGCTCGCTTGGGAAGAGGAGGGGAGGGGGGCAGACAGGGTCTGGCCTCCCTGCCCCATTAGGAGCTGTGGGGCGAAATGCAGGGAGCCCCCAGGCTGGGGTCTAAGCTCCCTGGCCCCCGGAAGGACCCGACTGAGGGGTCCTGGATGTACTGATGTTAGCCAAATGGGCTCGTTTCCCCCTGGAGCTGCCCAATTACCCCAAGGAGGCACGGAGAGACAAGAGGACAGATACCAGACCCTTTATTAGTCAGTCAGCTGAGAAGGTGCTCTACTCGGCTAGGGCCCAAGAAAGAGACACACCTTACAAGCACAACTGGGCTTCTTTTATACAGAGAGACAAACAACTTAGCGTGTCTAAATTCTGCTAACCCATGCATTGTATAAATTCAGTTCTAGTAGTAATCAGGATACATCTATTTAGCTTCCCGTGCTTCACATTCCTTTCCCAGGGTCGGGGGCATCCGATCAACCCCCTCCCCTTGTCCATATATCTTCTATACATCCTGTATACGTACAGCTTCATGCATGGGAAACAACAGAGAGGACTTAGATAAGCATGTTTACTAGGATAACAAGCAGAAGCCGAGATAAGCATGTTTTTCAGTTTTTGGGCCTAACAAGATCCCCCCTAAAAAGCATTTTGAGAGCCTTATGGCCCCCAATCCTCAGCCTTCACTGGCTGATATACGGCCATCATTCGTTGGTGTATAATTTGATTAGCCATTCGTCGGACTAATGCAACTACACAGGGAGCAAAGCAAGCTAGGGTTAATAGGGTTGTAATAAAGAGTATAAAGAGAAGAAGGCCTTCTCGGAGCCATCCCAGTTGCGGTAACCAGGACGTGAACCAGTCCATATTCCACCCACCCCATGTTTGGGAGCTTCCAGCGGTCAATGCGGGATCAACGGACCGCCTCTCCCTAATCAAGTCGTCATATACCTTAATTCCTAATTTATTTCCCTGAATTTGGGGTAATAGAAAGAACAAGGGCCTAATGTACCCAACATAACATATTCCTGACCAATTTGGAGGCAATCTTCGATAAACGTATTGCCCACATATCCAGTAATGGCCTTTTAGGGCCCATTGTCCATTCGCAAAGGGGCCATCCCAGGTCTCGGGGTAGTCCTCGGGGCCCGGTTCTTCATAATACAAAGGGTTACCCGTCTCCAGGGGCCCCCCTAGTACAATAGATGTACCGTCAGGATTACAATAGTCACATTTCCATGCCCCGGCCCCTTCCCTCCAAGTACAATTACAACCAAATCTAGGGCTATTGGTAGTAGACCAAAAATGGTTAAAATGGGTTACCCGAGTTCCATTAGAGTGTTGCCATGCCCACTGATACCAGCGTACCACGTGGTCCTTGCTAGTGGTATTGTCTCGCTAGCAACTTGCATACAGGCCATCGAAGAACCTATCCCGTGCTACCGCCTTGCAACCTTCACCCGAAGGGTGTTGGGCAGAACATTTTACCCAACTATTATTGGTAAGTGTGACGAACTAGGACTGTAGTTAAGGTTTCCCTGAGTACTGTGTGGGTGCCTCAGTTTCCCCTATGCGGTGCTTGAGTATCTAGGTGGTGGGACAACGGTGCATGATTGTTACAAAGCCCTAGAAGGCAGAGGCCTGGACACAGAGAAGGGCTCTGTCTCCTGGCAACAGATGGCCCGGCCCCTTGCCCGGCCAAGGTGAGAGCTGAAGGTGTGAGAACAAAGGGATCAGGTGACCTCCTGGCCCGGGGAAGCAGACAAAGGCGGAGGAGGGTGTGACGGGTTGGGGCCACAGAGACCTGCTTGGTGCTGCCACCTGGTGTGCCAAGCTTACTTCTGCCCCTGCTTCCAGGCCTTTTCCAGCTTGGGACTCCCGAATCCTGTCTGTTTTGAGCCAGATTCCACTGATCTGCTGCAAACACAGACCCAGGTCCGAACCAAGCCCACTCACCACTGTAAGGCCCCTGGAAGCGCTCTTGCCTTTGACACCCAGTTGCTCAACTCCAAGGAGGCTCAAACCCTTAATGAATCCGTTTTACCCTGTATAAAGCTTATACAGGGTAAACTCATAAATAGTTCGCTTTCTATTTCAAAGATAGAAAGGTATGCACACCTGTTCACTTTCCCAAGGCACTAACGCGTACACAAGGAAACTTAATAAGTAAAAAGTGATTTTAATAAGTACAAAAATTAGGATGTAAGTGAGTTCAATTAGTGACAAACAGAACAAAGTGAATTACCGAATAAAATAAAAGAGAACACGCAGTTCTATGTCTAATCACCCTGTGTACAGATAAACCCCTCACTGGGTCCAACAATCACTCACCCCCCTAATGTCTTTGTCCTCTGTTCAGTCTCTTTCAGGTCTCCTTGGGGGGTGGAGAGCTTCTTCCTTTAGCCAGCTCAAGACAAAATGGAAGGGTTTCCTCGGGGTTTGAATAGATTTTCTCCTCTGGGTGGACACCCCTCCCTCTCCCTGTGTAGCATCCAGTTACCAAATGGAGTTGGGGTCACATGGACCAGTCACCTGCCCAACTCAGTTCCAGACCAGCCACATTTCTGGCAAAGTTCAAATGTGGATTGGTGACTGCAAGTTCTATTGTCTGTTAAGTGCTTCTTGATTGGGCACTTAACCTGCACATTCCTTTCTCAAGAAATACAACCGATATTCATAACTTCAACTACAACAATGATACATGCATACAAACAGGAGGAATAAATTCAGTAGGTCATAACTTTCACAGAGATATGTTACATGGCACATGTAGCATAAAACATATTCTAGTTACATATATACATTTATAAGCATCTCCCCATAAAGTTTTATGGGGAACAGCGTCACACCCTCCTCCTGAACTTACTGCCAGAGACTTGGACACTGTCCATGGCGGAGGCAGTACACATAAAGCCCCTTCAGTACCGGCACACCACATGGTGTCATTCGTAATGGTTTTAGCAAAATGCGAGGTGCCTGGTCCCCGGGCGCCTGAAAATGGGTTGGGGTGTAGTATTGCTAACAAGATACAGATAGCAATACCTGTTAAGGCGTAGGAACCTCGGCATTTAGCTCTCTTTGCCATGAGGCGGCGTGCCTCGGTTTCCCCTTTCACACAGCAGCCTGGGCCTGTTGTGCTTTTGCTGTTGTGCCAAGCTTCCAGCCGTGTTACCCGATATAGGCCGACAGGTTCCTGAAGTTGACTTCTACCCCACCAAGCAGTGAGCATGTGCATGCTGTTAGACTGAATGGGAAGTTAATCACTGGGTTGAGAGATACAGGTGCTGAAATTTCTATAGTCAGGAGGGACCTGATCCAAGAGAAGGATTGGTTGCCAGGTAAAGCGGAAGAATTGGAGCTGGTGGGTGGCTACAAAGTCATTGCACCTTTGGCTAAAGTACACATGCAAACGGAAAACTTGCAGGCTACGCTAACTGTGGCAACAGTGTCACACAATTTTGCACCGTTTCTACTGGGAAATGATTTCTTTGCTGTGGCAGAATCTGTCCCAGGGCTGGGTGACAGCAAGCAGGAACCTAGTGCTGAAAACCCCAGAGGGGGGGGCGAAGTCACAGGGACTGCAGCTGTGGCGGCAGGGGTGGCTGTGGCCAGTTCCTGTCCTGTAATCATCTCCCCGGGGGAGGGGAATGTTCTACCTCATAGCAAGGGGGGAATTTTGCGGGCCACTGAAGGGTCTATCTTAGCTTGCAGCTGGGAGCCCACAGCTGGACCAGGGTCACCTTCTCTTCGGGGGGACACGGGAGTGTCTGGCCCAGATAGAGGCCCAGGGAGGGAAGGTGAGGGGGGGGCGGAGAGCCCGCCAACCTTTTGTCAGGAGGATCTTGCCCAGGAGGAGGGTGGGAAGTCTGCATTTCAGATGCCAGACCCCTCTCCTGTGGATCAGGTTACAAGGGAAAGCTGGGGGTCAGACCCCCTGGAGGGGGGAGTCCGTCCAGCTGACCTGTTGGGAACAGATACTGGCATGTCCAAGAAAGAGGTTGTTCTTGCTACACGGGTAGGAGGTAAACCTCTCTCTTCAAAGCAGAAGGGAGCGAGTCTCTGCATGGGTGAAGCCACACAAGGGGATGGGAACCAGCCCAGAGAAATTCCAGAGGGAGGGGCCGAGGGCAGGCCGGGTTGCAGTACACCCTTTCCTTGCCAGAACCTCAAACCCATGCCTGATTCAGGAGCCTGCTCCAAAGAGGCAGAAGAATCTGAATCAGAGTGCCTACCAGGATACACCGATGGGTGGGTAATCCTGTGTCTTTCCCTACTTCATCTGTGGGTTATAACAAAGGAGTTAACACTGAGGGTCAACGCTTTCAAGATGGGGAACATACCTGATTGGTGGGAAAAACTGTTGTACATGCTTGGGATGGTGACCTCACGGTCATACAAACATGTTACCTGTCGGCCTATATCGGGTAACCGGCTGGAAGCTTGGCACAACAGCAAAAGCACAACAGGCCCAGGCTGCTGTGTGAAAGGGGAAACTGAGGCACGCCGCCTCATGGCACTGAGAGCTAAATGCTGAGGTTCCTACGCCTTAACAGGTATTGCTATCTGTATCCTGTTAGCAATACTACACCCGATTCGGCAAGGGTCATCTCAAGTCCATTCGTCTCCGATCCCCTGCTGGGGAACCCGATCGTGAAGACCCCCGTCCGGTTGGGAACCAGACTCTTGGGGATGCCATTCCAGCTGCTCCCAGATCCTGCCGGGGCCATCAGTTGCTAGGATACAGAGTGTTTACCCTTCTCTGTGTCCAGGCCCCTGCCCTAGGGTTCTGTAACAATCATGCACCCTTGTCCCACCACCTAGATACTCAAGCACTGCATAGGGAAACCGAGGCACCCACACAGTACTCAGGGAAAACATTAACAACAGTCCTAGTTCGTCACACCCTCACCCTCTCCCTCTCCTTCACCCTCACTCTCACCCCCACCCCCACCCTCATCCTCACCCCCACACCTCAACCATCACCCTCACAGCCACCCCTACCCCCACGCCCACCCTCACCCACAACCTCACCCTTACCCTAACACCCACCCTCAACCTCACCCCCATCCCCACCCCAACCCTCACCCTCACTCCCACCCTCACCCTCACCCACACCCTAACACTCACCCTAACTCCCTCCCCCAAACCTCACCCTCACCTTACCCATACCCTCTCTCACCCCAAGCCTGAACCCCAACCCCACCACCACCCTCTCCCTCACCCTAACGCCAAAATCCACCCGCACACTCACCAATTCCCTCACACCTCCCCAAATCTCATCTTCACCTTCACCCTCACCCACACCTCCACCATCCCCCTCCCCCTCATCCCCACCCCCAACCTCACCCTCACCCTAACCCCAAAATCCACCCTCACCCTAACCCCCACCCTGACCCTCAAACCCACCCCCACCCTCACCCTTACCCTCACCCTAACCCCCACCCTCACCCCCAACCTCACTGTAACACACACCCTCACCCCAAACCCCACCCCCAACCCCAACCCCTCCCTCACCCTCACCCTCAACCTCACCCCAACCCCCATCCTCACCTTGAGGTAAGGATGAAGGTGAGGGTGTGGGTGGTGGTGAATGTGAGGGTGAGGGTGGGGTGAGGGTGGCTGTGGGGGTGGGGGTTGGGGTAAGGATGAGGGTGAGGGTGGGGGTGGGGGTGGGGGTGAGGGAGAGGGTGAGGGTGGGGTGGGGGTTATAGTGAGGGTTAGGATGGGAGTGGTGGTGGGGGGTGAGGGTGAGTGTGAGGTTGTGGGTGGGGGTGGGAGTGGGGTGAGGGGGAGGTTGAGCATGGGGGTGGGGTTGGGCGGTTGGGGTGAGGGTGAGGGTGAGGGTTAGGGTGAGGGTGAGGGTGGGGGTGGCAGCCATGGGCGGCAGAAGCCAATGAGTCCGAGAAACCCCGCAGCTGCTTCTTGGTAGAAGGTAACGGGCACCGCTGAATGGCCGGAATGCGGGCTGGATCCCTCTGTTGGCCCGCAGGGGTCAGGATGAATCCCAGATAGCGTACCCGTTGAGAGTCCCCGGGAGTGTGAGTAAAGTAAAAGGGCCTTGCCGTCCTGACGGAGGGCTTCCTGGTCACAATGGCCCCACGAGAATGTCATCCACGTATACGACCAAAGTTGATCCGTGGGGACTGGAGAACCCCTCCAGGTTGCGGCAGAGGCATTGGCTGTATATAGTCGGGCTGTCTCGAAACCCCTGAGGCAGGCGCTGCCACATGTAGGATTGGCCCTTCCAGATGAACCCCAAGAGGTACTGAGAGTCAGGGTGGACAGGGATGCTAAAAGAGGCTGATTTTAGGTCAATAGCAGTAAACCATTGGGCATCCCAGGGGATCTGGATGATAATGGTGGCCAGATCCTGGCACCACGACGTGGAGGGGAACGATATACCTAGTGCCCAGCCATAAGTCCTGAACAAAACACCACTCCATGGGGTCTCCCTACTTCTTGGGCGGCTTTTTTGACCGGAAGAATAGGAGCGTTGCATGGGGAGCGTTGGGCCTTAACAAGGCCCTGCTTTACAAATCCTTCTACAATAAGGCGTATGCCTTCCCTAGCTTTTAACAATAAGGGATACTGGGGAACAGATGGGGGAAGCAAGGAGGCCTTGACCTGGATGCGGACAGCCTCCACGGAGAGGAGCAGTCCCACATCAGTGTCTGAAGTTCCCCACAGGGACGGCGGCAGGCCTGCCAAATCTGGGGGGAGAGGGGGAAGGAACATTCTTTTCTTTGGGAGGAGTGTTCCTTCCCTGTAACCATTACCTTAGGCTTGAATATTGACCGTGTTTTTTTGACAAGTTTTTCTTTCTTATTTTCATTTTGCTGACACAGACTAACACGGCTACTACACTGAAACGTTTCAATTAAGTAGCCTCTTAACGTTGGTATAGGCACTTCCACCTTCTCATATTTCTTTGAATGTATAAATATCTGTTCACTGTCTGTTCCATTCCATGCATCCGAAAGCTTATGCTGCAATAGATTTGTTAGTCTCTAAGGTGCCACAAGTATTTTTCTTGTTTTCTTTTTGCTGACACAGACCAACACAGCCACTACACTGAAACCTTCCCTGCAATAAACTCATCAGTAAGCCCCCCTCCCCCAGGAATGCAGGTTAAAGTGGCCTCAAATTTACAAAGTAAATCTCGACCCATCAAGGGGAAAGGGCAGGCTGGGGAAAAAAGAAAACGGTGAGAAAAACACTTATTAGCAAAAACAACATTCAAAGGCAAAGTAAGCCCAAGAGTTTGCAGATTTCCCTCCACCCCCGTTGCAGTCTTTACCTCAGGAGATAACCACGAAGGGAGGGCATGGTTTAAAAGGGAAAAGGTAGCCCCTGTGTCCATAAGAAACGATGCAGAGAAACCTTGAACTGAAAGGGTTAACCAAGGCTCCTTAGTAGGAGAGAAGGGAGCCTGCTAAAGACATTAAAGAGATAAGACCATCAGAAAGTCCACCTTCGTCCCTGGGGCACCATCACTTGCGGTGTTGTTGTCCTTTGTAGTTTATCCAGGCTTGAGGAATTGGTTGAGCAGGCGGCGTAGAAACAAACTCGTCTTCGGCATAATTATTAACAGCTACAGCCGAGCCACCTGAGCGTCCCCAGGGGCAATCGTGTCTAAAATGACCCAGTTGTCCGCACTGGAAACAATTTCCCGAGGGCTGGGGCAGCCAAGATCCTCTCCCCCAGTACCCTGAAATCCTCTGCCTCGACCACATCCGCGACCCCGAGCACCCCCACAGCCACCATGGAAGGCTAAAGCCATCAGCTTATACTCCTCCTTCCTATCCTTTTTGCTACGCTCTTTCTCCATTTCCCACGCAAAGTCAGCTACATCCAACACTGAGCTGACAGACTCACCACCCCACCCAGGGCGGAAATTCAAAAAATAGTCCCGTACAGGGGGCAAGGACTAAGTCACAAAATGTGAAATAAGGGTAGGATGATCCTCCCTTCTCTCAGAGTTCAGCTGGGTGAACATCCGAGCCCCCTCCCATAACCACGACCAGAATTGTCTGGGGGGTTAATAGGGTTCCTGCCGAATTTGCAGGAATTTAAGCTGATTAGGTGGGCGGTGCGGTGAGCCATGTCTCTCAGTCTGCCCAACAACCTTTCCCTGTCTGTTCTTAGCTGAGTTCTTCTAGCCTCTGTCCATTCCTGTGGACCCTCAGTCCGTCTATTCATCCAAACAACATTCCCGGGGTCCACATCACCCCATTCTCTTTCTGCCGTCCACAATCTACTTCTCTCCTGTCCTGTCAAAACCCTTTCTAACAACTGGTAAACATCTGCATAAGTAGGATTATGACTTGTAAACAATCATTCCACTAATTCTAAAACCCTCTGAGGCTTATCTCCGAAAGTCCCTGCCAGCCTTCTCCATTCCTTAAGATCCCATTCAAGCCATCCTTTTGTTTCAACAATATTAGAATGCTGCAAAACACCATCAGTACCCAGAAAAGGCTGATCATATACCTGAAGAGGCATCTGGAGGGGCGGGGGGTGTCTTAGGACTACTTTGCTCCATAGCTTCTTCAATTTTATTCTGCAATTCTTTGATTTTATTCTGCAATTCTTGTCGTCGTAGCCCCTCTGCCACACTACGAGTGATCATTCTGTCCGGAGAGGAGTCTTCCACTTCTTCCCATCCAGTTTCATCAGACTCCGAAGGGGAGACCGGCAAAAGCACTTCCGACCCCTGAGGAGCGCCCTCAAGGGAAGGATACATCGGGGCAGGGGCGGAAGGAATCAAATGGCGATCTCAAACACGCCATGGCTTACATTCTTCATTAAAATAACTTGGGGGAGGGATATCCTCCTTGGAAGAGGATCGGACTACCATTATCTTTACAGATTTCCACAGTCCCTCTGCAAAATCCCAACAATACCAATAATCCAACTGTCATGGATGGTTGTCTTTGAGTTGGCCCCTTACTCCCCTTAAGGCAGCCTGCTCAAAAGAACCATACATAGGCCACCGTTCCTCCGGATTGGCCAATACGGCAGTATATCCAGTCCAGGCTGTCACACACAGAGTGTACAATTTCCTTTTAGTCATTCCCTTTTGGACCGGCAATTTTCCTTCATCCCACAACTTATTCATAATGCCCAAAGGGCTCCCAACAGGGACACTAATCCCTTGCCCCATGGCGTCTGACAGGAGCTTTCCAACTGACACTTATCCTGCAGTCCGGCAGTCCACCCCTCGATCTCAGAGTGACCGGGAGAAATCTCCCGTGGCGCTTGCCAGTCTGAGAAAGAGTGAACCAACCGCCAGACAGAGGAGCCGCACCAGAAGGATCCCGGACGAGCCCCCAAATTGTTAGGTAAAAATCAGCTTGTCCTTACTCACCGTCCCAACACCGGGTGATGCGGAGCTGGACTGTAGCTCACAAGCTGTCAGAAGCCATGTAAGAAACACACTGAGTCCTAGAAGCTTTGCTCAAAGGGCACACAACTCCCTCCGCAGCTAGCCGCTGTGGAGGAGTGTGACAACTTTATTCACGATGAGCACCAACATATATAGGAAGACAGACAAAGAGGGCACTACAATGTCATTCCAGGCTATCCTGCTCAAACTGGTTTCTTATAGTTACTCAATTTAAGCAGGGGGACAGAAAAAGCCGATGCAAGGATATTTGTGTAAGATAAACGGATTTTGTGCAAGGCCACAGCAAGGCCAGAAGATTTTATTGCTAAGAGATTAGGGAGCATTTTTATGATAGAGGCCTTGCTAATTTTATGACAGGGGCCTTGCTTAGCTAACAGAAGCAGAAAGAATCAGGGAGGAGGTGGCCCACAAGAGAGCTATGGAGGCCCAGAAGCATGAACTGGCTGTTGCAGAGTTGAAGAGTCGAAACCCTTCAGCGGCCGGCTCCACTTCCCCAAAAATCCCCAAATGGGAGCGTCTATGCCCCCAGTATGATGAATCCAAGGACATAGCCGAATATGTTATCACCTTCGAGAGACTGTGCTCCCTCCATGCGATCCCTGACGATCAAAAAATGACCACCTTGATAGCCAAATTGACTGGCAGAGCTCTGGACATATTCAATAAGATGCCCATTGGGGATGCCTCCAATTATGGTAAATTTAAGGAACTGGTTTTGAAACAGTTTCAGGTTACACCTGAAACCTACAGGGTTCAATTCAGGAATCTTAAGAGGGGAGATGGATTAAGTAATGTGGCTTATGCAAATGAAATGACAGTTCTGGTAGATAAGTGGGTGAGGGGAAAAGACATTACAAGCTTTGAAGGAATGTGTGATTTGGTTGCTCAGGAACAATTCCTGAATATGTGCAGTGATGATGTAAAACAGTACTTGTGGGACAAAAAGGTAAAAGCCGTGGGTGAATTAGCTGGGTTTGCAGACTCTTATGAGCAGGCGCAAGCTGCAATTAAGCATAACCCACTGGCAGAGGGGTACAGGGTTGGGGGAAAACAGAGTCACCGTGTTACCCCTGGGAAAAAGGAGGCTGGGCGCTCACCTCCCCATTCCCCTAGTACTCGTCCCAAATTCCCTGTACAATCAGAGGAGCCCAGGAGGTGCTATCAGTGTAAATCCACCCAGCACCTGAGAGATAAGTGTCCCCTGCTGAGTGAAAACAGGCATCAAGTGGCCCATGAAGCTGCTGCCTCTTTCCACACAGGTTCCTGAAGTTGACTTCTACCCCACCAAGCAGTGAGCATGTGCATGCTGTTAAACTGAATGGGAAGTTAATCACTGGGTTGAGAGATACAGGGGCTGAAATTTCTATAGTTAGGAGGGACCTGATCCAAGAGAAGGATTGGTTGCCAGGTAAAGTGGCGGAATTGGAACTGGTGGGTGGCTACAAAGTCATTGCACCTTTGGCTAAAGTACACATGCAAACGGAAAATTTGCAGGCTGAGCTAACGGTGGCAACAGTAACACACAATTTTGCAACGTTTCTACTGAGAAATGATTTCTTTATTGTGGCAGAGTCTGTCCCAGGGTCGGGTGGCAGCAAGCAGGAGTCTTGTGCTGAAAACCCCAGGGTGGGGGGTGAAGTCACAGGGACTGCAGCTGTGGCGGCAGGGATGGCTGTGGCCAGTTCCTGTCCAGTAATCATCTCCCCGGGGGAGGGGAATGGTCTACCTCATAGCAAGGGGGGAATTTTGCATGCCACTGAAGGGTCTGTCTCAGCTTGCAGCTGTGAGCCCCACAGCTGGACCAGGGTCACCTTCTCTTCAGGGGGACCCTCACCCTAACCCTAAACACTCACCCTCAACTCCACCCTCACCCTCACCCTCATCCACACTTTCACCCTGACCCTAACCAACACCCCCAGTGTTACCCTCACCCTCACCCTATCCCTCGCCCCCACCCCAAACCCCACACTCACTCTCATCCCCACTCTACTCACACCCTCACCATCTCCCCACCACCACCCTGACCCTCACCCTCACGCCCACCCCCACCCCCAACCTCACCCTCACTCTAACCCGCACCCCCACCCTCACCCTCACCCTCTGCCTCACCCCCCCCACCACCACCACCACCCCATCCCCACTGTTAACCCACCCCCATCCCCACCCCCTCTGCCACCCTCACACTCACCCCACCATCAACCTCACCCCCACCCTCACCCCCACCCCCATCCTCACCCTCACCCCAACCCCCACCCCAACAAGACCATAACACTCACACTCACCCTCACCCGCACCCCCAGCCATAACCTCACTTTCCCCCTCACCCTAACCCCCACCCCAACCCCACACTTACCCTCACCCTCACCCTAACCCTAACCCACAACCCACCCCACCCTTACCCTCTCCCCCACCCCAACCCCCACCCTCACCCTCATCCTCACCCCCACCCCCACTCCCACCCTAACCTTAACCTTAACCCGAAACCTCACCCTCACGCTCACCCTCACTCCAACACCCACCCCCACCCTCACCTTCACCACCATCCCCACCCCCACTCCCAACCTCACCTTCACACTCACCCTAACCTCCACCCCCACCCTCTCCCTCACCCCCAGCCCCACACCCAAACCCACCCCGATCCTCACCCTCACCCCAACCCCCACTCCCACCCGAACCCAACCCTGACCCACACCCCACCCTCACCCTAACCCCAAGCCGCACCCCCACCCTCACCCTAACCCTACCCTCCACCGCCACCCCCAACCTCACCCTCCCCCTCAACTCAACCCCATGCGCAACCCCAACCCCACCTTAACCCTCTCCCTAACCCTAACCCCCACCCATACCCTCAGCCTCAACCACTCCCTCACCCCCACTCCCACTCCCACCCTCTACCTTACCCCAACCACCACCCCCACGCCCACTGCCACACTCACCCTCAAACCCAACCTCACCCTCACTCCCAACCCCATTCCCACCCTCACCCTCACCTAAACCCCCACCCCCAGCCCCATGCCGACCCTTACCCTCACCCCACATCCCCACCCTCACTCCCACCCCCACCCTCACCCTCATCTTACACCAACTCCCACCCCCACTGCCAACCTCACCCCCACCCACACCCTCACCCTGACCCTCACCCCCACCATCACTCCCATCCCCACCACCACTCTCACCCTTACCCTAAGACCAACCCTAACCCCCACCCCCACCCTCCCGCTCACACCCACCCCCACCCCCGACCCGACCCTAACCCTCACCCTAACCCACACCCCCACCCGCACCCTCACCCTAACCTCCACCCCCACCAGCCCCTCACTTTCACCCTAACCCTCCCCCTAACTCCCAACCCCAACCTCACCCTACCCTACCCTCACCCTAACCCACACCCCCACACCCAACCCTACCTTTAACCTCACCCTCACCCTAACACCCACCCATACCCTCAGCCTCACCCTCTCACCACTCCCACCCCCACCCTCACCCTCACTCCCACAACCACCCTCACCCTCACTCCCTCCCACAACCTCACCCTCACTTCCACCCTCACCCTCATCCTTACCACAACCCACACCCCCACCGCCACAATCACCCCCACCCCCACCATCACCTTCACTCCCACCCCCACCCCCACCCTCAACCTAACCCCAACCCCCACCCTCCCACTCACCCCTCTCCCAACATCACCCTCACCCCTACCCCCATCCCCGCCCTCACCCTCTCCCTCACCCACATCCCCACCCCCAACCTCACCCTCACACTCACCCTAACCCCCACCCTCACCCTCACCCTCACCCTCACCCCCACCCCCACCCTCACCCACACTTTCACCGTCACCCTAAACCCCACCCCACCCCCACTCTTACCCTCACCTTCACCCTCCTCCTTACCCCGACCACGAACCCCACCCTTACCCTCTCCCCCACCCCCACCCCAACCCTCACCCTCAGACTCACCCCCATGGACACTCTCACCCTAACTTTAACCCTAAACCTCACCGTCATCCTCACCCTAACTGTCGCCCTCACCCCATCCCCCCAACCACACGCTGACCCTCACCCTCACCCTCACCCTAACCCTAACCCTAAACACTCACCCTCACCCCCACCCTCACCCTCTCCCTCACCCCAACCCCCACACTCATCCTCATCGGTACCCCCATCCATACCCTCACCCTCACCCCAACCACAACCCCAGCATCATGCTCACACTCACCCTCATCCTTACCACCACCCCCACCGCCACCCTCACCCCAACCCCCAGCCTCACCCCCACCCCACTCTCATCCTCACTCTCACCCCGACCCTCACCCTAACCCACACCCCCACACTCACCCTCATCCTAACCCCCAACCCCACCCTCACACTCACCCTCACTCCCACGCCCACCCTCACTCTCAAACTTACCACAAACCACACCCCCAACGCCACCCGCACCCCCACCCCCACCATCACGCTCACCACCACCCCCACCCTCACTCCCACCCCTACCCCCACCCTCACCCTAACCCCAACCCCCACCCTCACAGTCACCCTCACCCCTCCCCCAACCTCATCCTCACCCTCACCCCTACCCCCACTCCCATGATCACCCTCTCCCTCACCCTCATCCCCACCACCAACCTGACCCTCACCCCCTCCCTCACCCACACCCCCACCCTCACCCACACTTTCACCCTCCCCCTAAGCCGCACCCCACCTCCACACTTACCCTCACCCTCACCCTAACCAACACACCACAGCCACCCTTACCCTCTCCCCCACCCCCAACCCCACTGTCACCCTCAGCTTCACCCCCACCCCCACTCTCACCCCAACCTTAACCCTAAACCTCACCCTCACGCTCACCCTCACCCTAAACCTTGCCCTCACCCCAACCCCCCACCCCCACGCTGACCCTCACCATCACCCTCACCCTAACCCTAAACACTCACCCTCACACCCACCTACACCCTCACCCTCACACTCACCCTCATCCTTACCCCAGCCCACACCCCCACCGCCACCCTCACCCCAACCCCTACCCACACAACCACCCCCACCCTCATCTGCACTACCTCCTCCAACTCCCACCCGTACCCTCCCTCTCACCACCCACCCCATTCCCACGTCAACTGTAACCCTTACCCTCAACCTAAGCCACACCCCAACACTCACCATTGCCCTAACCCCCACCCACACCTCCACCCTCACCCTAACCCTCACCCTATCTCCGACCCTCAAGCTCACCCTCACCCTACCCTCACCTTAACGCCCACCCCCACCCTCACCCTCACACTCACCCGCACATCCAACCCCACCCTCACCATCTCCCTCACCCCAACATTTACACACATGCTCACCCTCACCCCTCCCCCAACTACATCTTCACAATCACCCTCACCCCCACCCCCAGGCCAACCTCACCCTCACCCTCACTCTAGCCCTCACACTGACCCTCACCTCCACCCCCAACCTCCCACTCACCCTAAGCCCCACACTCACCCTCACACTCACCTCGTCCCCCACCCTCACCCTCACCGCAACCCCCACCCCCAACCCCACATTCAATCTCACCCTCACCCGAACCCCCACCCATACAATAAGCGTCACCGCCACCCCACTCCCACCCCCACCCTCACCCTCACCACCACCCCCCACACTGACCCTCTCCGTCACCCTCACCCTAACCCTAAGACTAACCCTAAACACTCACCCTCAACTCCACCCTCACCCTCACCCTCACCCTCATCCACACTTTTACCCTAACCCTAACCACCACCCCCAGGGTTACCCTCACCCTTACCCTAACCCACACCCCCACCCTTACCCTCTCCCCCACCCCAAACCCCACACTCACCCTCATCCAAACCGCACCCACACCCTCACCCTCACCCCACCACCACCACCACCCTCACCCTCACCCTTAACCTTACCCCAACCCCCACCGCCACACTCACTCCAACCTCCACCCTCACCCCCACCCTCACCCTCATCCTCACACCCACCCCCACCCTCACCCTATCCCCAACCCCCACCCGCACCCTCCCGCTCACCACCCACCCCATCCCCACCCCGTCCGTAACCCTTACCCTCACCCTAACCCACACCCCAACACTGACCCTCACCCTAACCCCCACCCCCACATTCACCCTCTCCCGCCCCCTTTCCCCACATCCACCCTCAACCTCACTCCCACCCCCACCCTCACCCTCATCATTACCACAACCCCACCCCCACCCTCACTCCCACAACCACACCCACCCTCACCCTCACCCTTCCCCCACCCTCACCCCTCACCCCCACCCCCACCCCACCCCAAACCTCACCCTCTTCCTCACCCCCACCCCCACCACCCCATCCCCACCGTTAAGCCAACACCCATCCCCACCCCCTCTGCCACCCTCCCCTCACCCTCACGCTCACCCTCACCCTAACTGTCGCCCTCACCCCAACACCCCACCCCCATGCTGACCCTCACCGTCACCCTCACCCTAATCCTCACCCTAAACACTCACCCTCACCCCCACCCTCACCCTCTACCTCACCCCAACCCCCACACTCACACTCATCCGCACCCCCACCCACACCCTCACCCTCAATCGACCCCCACCCCCAGCCTCACCCTCACACTCACCCTCATCCTTACCCCAACCACCATCCCCACCGCCACCCTCACCCCAACCCCCCAGCCTCACCCCCACCCCACTCTCAACCTCATTCCCACCCCGACCCTCACCCTAACTCCAATGACCACCCGCACCCACCACATCCCCAGGCAGACCGTAACCCTTACTCTCACCCTAACCCACACCCCTACACTCACCCTCACCATAACCCACACCCCCACCCTCACCCTATCTCCCACCCCAACCTCACCGTCACCCTACCCTCACCCTAACCCCCACCCCCACCCACACCCTCACACTCAGCCGCACATCCAACCCCACCCTCACCCGCTCCCTCACCCCCACATCCACCGCCACCCTCACCCTCAACCTCACCCCCACCCCCAGCCCAACCTCATGCTCACCCTCACCCTCACCCCCACCCCAAACCCCACTTTCATCCTCACCCTCACCCTCACCCTAACCCTCACCCATACCCTCAGCCTCACCCTCTCCCTCACCCCACTCCCATCCCCACCACCACCCTCACCCTCACTCCCACCTCCACCCTCACTCCCACCCTAACCCTCATCCTTATCCCAACCCCAACCCCCACCGTCACTCTCACTCCTACCTCCACCCCCAAGCTCACCGTCACCTTAACACCAACCTCATCCTCACCCTGACACCTACCCCACCCTCACCCTCTCCCTCACCCTCATCCCCACCCCCAACCTCTCCCTCACCCTAACCCCCACCCTCACCCTCACCCACACTTTCAACCTCACCCTAACACCCACACTTACACGCACCCTCACCCTCTCCCTAACCCCCACCCCCAAACTCACCCTCACCCCACTCCCAACCTCACCCTCACCCTCTCCCTCACCCCAAACCCACACTCACCCTCCTCCGCACCCCCACCCACACCCTCACCCTCACCCCACCCCCAACCCCAGCCTCACCCTCACACGCACCCTCATCCTTACCCCAACCACCACCCCCACAGCCACCCTCACCCGAACCCCCAGCTTCACCCCCAACCCACTCTCATCCTCACTCCCACCCCGACCCTCACCCTAACCCCAACCACCACCCTAACCCTCACTCCCACCCCCACCCTCACCCTCATCCTTACCCCAACCCCCCACCGCCACCCTCACTCCTACCTCCACCCCCACCCTCACCGTCAACCCTAACCCCAACCTCATCCTCACCCTCCAACCTACCCCCACGATCACCCTCTCCCTCACCCTCACCCTCATCCCCACCCCCAACCTCACCCTCACCCTAACCCCCACCCTCACCCACACTTTCAACTTCACCCTAACACCCACACTTACCCTCACCACCACCACCACCACCCCCACAGCGATCTTAACCCTCACCCTCACCCTAACCCACACCCCTACTCTGAACCTCACCCTCTGCCTCACCCACACCCTCACCCTCACCCAAACTCCCACATGCACCCCCACCCTCATGCTCACCCTAAGCTCAACATCCACCCGCACCCACACCCTCACCCTCACCCCACCCCCAACCTCATCTTCACGCCCACCCTCACCGTCAACCTTAACCCCAACCTCATCCTCACCCTCACACCTACCCCCACCATCACCCTCTCCCTCACCCTCATCCCCACCCCCAACCTCACCCTCACCCTAACCCCCACCCTCACCAACACTTTCAACTTCACCCTAACACCCACACTTACCCTCACCCTCACCCTCTACCTAACCCCCACACCCAAACTCACCCTCACCCCACTCCCACCCCCACCCTCTCCCTCACCCCAAACCCCACCCTCACTCCCACCCCCACCCTCACCTTCACCCTAATCCAAACCCTCACCCTGACCCCTCCCCCAACCTCATCCTCACCCTCACCCTACCCCCACCCCCACCCCTCACCCTTTCCCTCACCCTCACCCCCACCCTCACCCTCACCCACACATACACCCTCACCCTAACCCCCACCCCACCCCGACACTTACCGTCACCCTCACCCTAACCCATACCCACCCCACCCTTACCTTCTACCTCACCCCCACCCCTACCCTCACCCTCAGCCTCACCCCCAACCCCACTCTCACCCTAACCTTAAACCTAAACCTCTTCCTCATGCTCACCCTCACCCTAACCCTCACCCTCACCCCAACCCCCCCACCCCACACTGACCCTCACCGTCACCCTCACCCTCACCCTAACCCTAAACACTCAGCCTCAACTCCACCCTCACCCTCTCCCTCACCCCCACCCCTATCCTCACCCTCACCCAGACTTTCACCCTCACCCTAACCCCCACCTCCAGAGTTACCCCCACCCTCACCCTAACCCCCACCCCCACCCCAAACCCCACACTCACCCTCATCCCCACCCCCACGCACACGCTCACCCTCACCCTCACCCTCATCCTTACTCCAACCCCCACCCGCACCGCCACCCTCACCCCAACCTCCACCCTCACCCCCACCCTCACCCTCATCCTCACCCCCACACTCACCCTATCAACAACCCTCACCCGCATGCTCCCACACACCATCCGCCCCATCCCCACCCCGACCATAACCCTTACCCTCACCCTAACCCACACTCCCACACTCACCATCACCCTAACCACCACCCCCACCCCCACCTTCACCCTCACACTAACCCTCACCCTAACCCCCACCATCACCCTCACACACACCCGCACATCCAACCCCACCCTCACCTGCTCCCTAACCCCCAAATCCACCCTCAACCTCACTCCCACCCACACCATCACCCTTATCCTTACCACAACCCCCACCCTCACTGCCACCCTCACCCCCACCCTCACCCTCACCCCTCCCCCAACCTCTACCTCACCCCCACCCCAACCCCACCCCCAACCTCACTCTCACCCTAACCCGCACCCCCACCCTCACCCTCACCCTCTGCCTCACCCCAAGCCCTACCACCACACCCACACCCATCCCCAGCCTTAACCCAACACCCATCCCCACCACCTCCGCCACCCTCACCCTTAACCCCACCCTCAACCTCATCCCCACCCTCACCCCCATGCCCAGGCTCACCCTCACCCCAACCCCCACCCCAACAAGATCATAATCCTCACACTCACCCTCCCCCTCCCCCCACCCCCACCCGCACGCTCACCCTCACTTTAACCCTCACCCTAACCCCCACCCCAACCCCACCCTTACCTTCTCCCCTTCCCCCACCCCCACCCCCACCCTCACCCTCATCCTCACCCCCACCCCCACTCTCACCCTAACCTTAGCCCTAAACCTCAACCTCACGCTCCCCCTCACCCCAACACCCACCCCTACCCTCACCTTCACCACCATCCCCACACCCACTCTCACCCTCACCCCAACCCCCACCCCCACCCTAACCCAACCCTGACCCGCACCCCATCCGCAGGTGGATCTGAACGAGGAGCCAACCAGTGCAGCAATAAGGCTTTTGGAGGAGTATTCCATGAGAAATTTGGCAGTTGCAGTGAACAGAATTGAAATGCTCATTTTGAGGAATTTTCATGAACCGATCTGTGCAAAAAGCGCTAATAGCACATCTAACTGTCGTTCGAGAGAGGATTCCAGGAGAAATTTGGAACTTGCAGTGAACAGGATTGAATTGTAGAAGAGAGGTATTTTCCGAACCGATCTGTTCCAAAACCGTAGCAGTACATTTAAATACCTCATGTAGGAGGATTCCAGGAGAGATTTGGTCATAGCAGTGAACAGGATTGAAATGTTAGTAGACAGAAATTCTCACGAAAGTATATATACGAAAAGCCCACAAGTGCATCATAATGGAATGTGGAGGCGGATTCCATGAGATATTTGGCAGTATCACGGAACAGGATTTAAATGCTCATTATTATGAATTTTTACTAATCCATCTCTGCCGAAAGCCCTGCAGTGCAGCATAATAGCTTTTCTATTAGTATTTCATTTGGAAATTGGCTGTACCAGTGAACCGTATTGAATTGTTCATTGTTCAGTCTCACTATCTGATATGTTCGAAAGGCCAACTAGTGCAGCGTAATGGCTATGGGAGGAGGATTCCAGGTGGAATTTGTCTGTATTTGAATAAAGAATTTAAATGCTCATTGTGCGGTATTAACACTAAGCGATGTGTTCAAAAAGCGCAGCAGCACATCTAACAGGTGATTGAAAGGATTCGAGGAGAAATTTGGAACTTGGCGTGAACAGGTTTGAATTGATCGTAGTGAGGTATTCCCACGAACGGATCTATCCTAAAAGCCCAGTAGAGCAGCATGATAGCTTCTGGAAGAGGATTACGTGAATAATTTGGAACTCGTTGAACAGGATTGAAATGCTCATTGTGCGATATTCTCACCAACGGATTTGTACGAAAAGCGTAGCAGTAGATCTAACTAGCCTTTGAAAGAGGACATTTGTCAGCAGCAGTGAACAGGATTTAAGAGTTCTTTGTGAGATATTGGTAAAGATCCGTTTGTGAGAATTTCTGTCTACTACCATTTCAATCCTGTTCAGTGCTACTGCCAAATCACTCCTGGAATCCTCCTCCATAACGTATTTAAATTTACTGCTTCGATTTTGGAACAGATCGGTTCCTGAAAATCCCTCTCGGCCATCAATTCAATCCTGTTCAATGCAAGTTCCAAATTTCTCGTGGGATTCTCGCTGGAACGAAAGTTGGATGTGCTACTGAGCTTCTGGTACACATCGCTTCATGAAAAGTCCTCAAAATGAGCCTTTTAATTCTGTTCAATGCAACCGCCAAATTTCTCATGGAAACCCCCCTCCTAGGCCTTTATGATGAACTGGTGGGGTTTGCGTACAGATCCTTTAGTGAGAATAGGTCACAATGAACTCTTCAATCCTGTTCACTGCTGCTGCCAAATACCTCCTGGAATCTTTTTCCAAAAAGCATGATGATGCAGTGCTGGAATTTGGTACAGATCTGTTTGTCATAGATACTTAAAATGAGAATTGAAATCCTGTTCACTGATAGGTCGAAATTTCTACTGGAATCCTCCTTCAAAGGCTCTTTAGATGTACTGCTGCGCTTTTCGTACAAATACGTTCGTGACAATATCGCACAATGAGCATTTTAATCCTGTTCAACGAGTTCCAAATTATTCACGTAATCCTCTTCCACCAGCAATCATGCTGCTCTGCTGGGCTTTTAGGATAGATCCGTTCGTGAGAATACCGCACTACGATCAATTCAAACCTGTTCACTCCAAGTCCCAAATTTCTCCTCGAATCCTTTCAATCACCTGTTAGATCTGCTGCTGCGCTTTATGTACACATCGGTTAGTGTTAATACCTCACAATGAGCATTTAAATTCTATTCACAATTACAGACAAATTCCACCTGGAATCCTACTCCCATAGCCATTACGCTGCACTAGTTGGCTTTTCGTACAGATCAGGTGGTGAGACTGAACAATGAACAATTCAATACGGTTCACTGCTACAGCCAAATTTCAACTGAAATCCTAATAGAAAAGCTAGTATACTTCACTGCAGGTCTTTCGGCAGTGATGGATTAGTAAAAATTCATAATAATGAGCATTTATATTCTGCCAAATTTTTCATGGAATCCTCCTCCACATGCCATTATGATGCACTTGTGGGCTTTTCGAATATATCCGTTCGTGAGAAATTTTGTCTGTTAACATTTCAATCCTGTTCACTGCTACTGCCAAATCTCTCCTGGTAGTCTCCTCCATATGCTATTTAAATGTAATGCTACGATTTTGGAAGAGATCGGTTCGTGTGAATACCTTACTACGATCAATTCAAACCTGTTCACTGCACGTTACAAATTTCTCCTGGAATACTCTTTCAAACGGTAGTTGGATGTACTGCTGCCCTTTTTCTACACATCGCTTCGTGAAAATTCCTCCTAATGAGCATTTCAATTCTGTTCACTGCAACTGCCAAATTTCTCATAGAATACCCCTCCAAAAGCAATTATGATGAACTGCTGGGGTTTTCGTACAGATCCGTTTGGGAGAATAGCTCACAACGAACACTTCAATCCTGCTCACTGCTGCTGCCAAATTTCTCCTGGAATCTTTTTCCAAAAAGCATGATGATGCAGTGCTGGAATTTGGTACAGATCTGTTTGTCATAGATACTTAAAATGAGAATTGAAATCCTGTTCACTGATAGGTCGAAATTTCTACTGGAATCCTCCTTCAAAGGCTCTTTAGATGTACTGCTGCGCTTTTCGTACAAATCCGTTCGTGACAATATCGCACAATGAGCATTTCAATCCTGTTCAACGAGTTCCAAATTATTCACGTAATCCTCTTCCACCAGCAATCATGCTGCTCTGCTGGGCTTTTAGGATAGATCCGTTCGTGAGAATACCGCACTACGATCAATTCAAACCTGTTCACTCCAAGTCCCAAATTTCTCCTCGAATCCTTTCAATCATATGTTAGATGTGCTGCTGCGCTTTTTGTACACATCGCTTAGTGTTAATACCTCACAATGAGCATTTAAATTCTATTCACAATTACAGACAAATTCCACCTGGAATCCTCCTCCCATAGCCATTACGCTGCACTAGTTGGCTTTTCGTACAGATCAGGTGGTGAGAATGAACAAATCAATACGGTTCACTGCTACAGCCAAATTTCAACTGAAATCCTAATAGAAGAGCTAGTATACTTCACTGCATGTCTTTCGGCAGTGATGGATTAGTAAAAATTCATAATAATGAGCATTTATATTCTGCCAAATTTTTCAGGGAATCCTCCTCCACATGCCATTATGATGCACTTGTGGGCTTTTCGTCTATATCCGTTCGTGAGAAATTTTGTCTTTTAACATTTCAATCCTGTTCACTACTGCCAAATCTCTCCTGGAATCCTCCTCAATAAGGTATTTAAATGTACTGCTACGATTTTGGAAAGGATCGGGACGGAAAATACCTCGCTTCCACAATTCAATCCTGTTCAATGCAAGTTCCAAATTTCTCCTGGAATCCTCTCTCGAACCACAGTTGGATGTGCTACTGCGCTTTTTATACAGATCGGTTCATGAAAATTCCTCAAAATGAGCATTTCAATTCTGTTCACTGCAACTGCCAAATTTCTCATGGAATACTCCTCCAAAAGCCTTTTTGCTGCACTAGTTGGCTCCTCGTACAGATTCGTCTGTGAGAATCATAGAATATCAGGGTTGGAGGGGACCTTAGGAGGTCATCTAGTCCAACCCCCTGCTCAAAGCAGGACCAAGCCCCAATTTTTCCCAGATCCCTAAATGGCCCCCTCAAGGATTGAACACACAACCCTGGGTTTAGCAGGCCAATGCTCAAACAACTGAGCTATCCCTCCCCCCCCAATGACCAATTCAATACAGTGACCAATTCAATGACCAATTCAATACAGTTCACTGCTACAGCCAAATTTATACTGAAATACTAATCGAAAAGCCATAATGCAGCACTGCAGAGCTTTCGGCAGGGATGGATTCGTAAAAATTCATAGCAATGAGCATTTAACTCCTACTCTCTGCTATTGCCAAATTTCTCACGGAAACCTCCTCAACAAGCCATTACGATGCACAGGTGAGCATTTGGTACAGATGGATTCGTGAAAATTACTTACAATGAGCGTTTCAATTCTGTTAAAAGATACTGACAATTTACTCAGGGAATCTTTCGCCTAAAGAAAATTAGATTTACTGCTGCACTTTTGAAATCGGTTCGTGATAATTCCTCACCCCAACCTTCACAGTCAACCTCATCCCCAACCCTCATCCTTACCCTCACCCACACCCACACCCTCACGCGCATCCTAACCCCCACTCCCACCCTCATCCTCGCCCTAACCCTAACCCCACGAAAAACCCTCACACCCCATACCCAGCATCACCGTTAATCTCACCTAACATTCACCCTAGCCCGCAACCATCCCCTACCTCACCCTCATCCGCAGCTTCACCTTCATCCCCAGCCTCACCCCACTCCCAGCTGTACCCTCACCCTCAATCTCACCCCCATCCGCATCTTAACTCTCTCCCCTTAACCTCACCCCCACCCCCAACAACACCCTCACTATCACCCTTACCCCGACCCCCATACACACCGCCACCCCAACACTCACGGGCACCCTCACCCCCACCCTCACCTTCACGCTCACCCTCAACCTGAGGAGAGTGTGAGTGTGGGGGTTGGGGTGGGTGGTGGGGATGATGGAGAAGGTGAGGTTGGGGGTAGGGGTGGCGTTGAGGGTGAGGGTGAACATGACGTTGGGGGTGGGGTGAAGTCGAGGGTGAGGATGGGGTGGATGTGGGGGTGAGGTGAGCGTTAGGGTGGGGTTGGGAGTTGGGGTGAGGGTGAGTGTGAGGGTGAGGTTGGGGGTGAGGGTGAGGCTGCGTGTGAGAGTGAGGGTGAGGGAGTTGATGGGGGTGCGGTGGGAGTGGGGGTTAGGGTGAGGGTGAAACTGGGGGTGGGGGTGGGGGTGATGGTGAGGATGGGGATGGGTGTGGGGGAGAGGGTAAGGGTGGGGGTAAGGGTGAGGGTGAGGGTGAGCGTGGGGGTGGGTTTGAGGGTGAGGGTGGGTGTTAGGGTGAGGGTGAGGTTGGGGCTGGGGATGAGGTTGAGGGTGAAGGAGAGGCTTAGAGTGACGGTGAGGTTTAGAGTCGGCATGGGGCTGGAGGTGCGGGTTTAGGTGAGGGTGAGGGTGGGGATGGGGTTGGGAGTGAGGCTGAGGTTTGATGTTGGGGAAAGGGGCCGGGTGAGTGTGAAGGTGGGGGTGGGGGTTAGGGTGAGGGTCAGTGTGGGGGTGTGGGTTAGGGTGAGTGTAAGGGTTATGGTCGCGGTGCGGGTGGGGGTTGGGGATAGGGTGAGGGTGGGGGTGGGTGTGAGCAGGCGGGTGCGGGTGGGGGGTGGGGGAGGGTGTGAGGATGAGGGTGAGGGTGAGTGTGAGGGTTATGGTCTTGTTGGGGTGGGGGTTGGGGTGAGGGTGCAGCTGGGGGTGGGGGTGAGGGTGGTGGTGTGGGTGAGATTGAGGGTGGGGTGAGGGTGAGGGTGGCAGAGGGGGTGGGGATGGGTGTTGGCTTAACGGTGGGGATGGGGTGGTGGGGGTGGGGGTGAGGCAGAGGGTGAGGGTGAGGGTGGGGTTGCGGGTTAGGGAGAGGTTGAGATTTGGGGTGGGGGTGGGGGTGAGGGGTGAGGGTGGGGGAAGGGTGAGGGTGAGGGTGGGGGTTGGGGTTAGGGTGAGGGTGAGGGTGACGGTGAGGGTTGGTGTGGGTGTGGGAAAGAGGGTGGGGGTGGGGGTGGGGTTGTGGTAATGATGAGGGTGAGGGTGGGGGTGGGAGTGAAGGTGGGGGTGGGGTTGTGGTAATGATGAGGGTGAGGGTGGGGGGTGGGACTGAGGTTGAGGGTGGATGTGGGGGAGAGGGGGCGGGTGAGTGTGAAGGTGGGGGTGGGGGTTAGGGTGACGGGCAGTGTGGGGGTGTGGGTTAGGGTGAGGGTAAGGGTTACGGTCGGCGTGGGGATGGGGTGGGTGATGAGCAGGAGGGTGCGGGTGGTGGTTGGGGATAGGGTGAGGGTGGGGGTGGGTGTGAGGATGAGGGTGAGGGTGGGGGTGAGGGTGGAGGTTGGAGTGAGTGAGGCGGTGGGGGTTGGGGTAAGGTTAAGGGTGAGGGTGAGGGTGGTGGTGGCGGTGGGGTGAGGGTGAGGGTGTGGGTGCGGTTTGGATGAGGGTGAGTGTTGGGTTTGGGGTGGGGGAGAGGGTAAGGTTGGGGGTGGGGTGTGGGTTAGGGTAAGGGTGAGGGTAACTCTGGGGGTGGTGGTTAGGGTCAGGGTGAAAGTGTGGATTAGGGTGAGGGTGAGGGTGAGTGTTTAGGGTTAGGTTTAGGGTTAGGGTGAGGGTGAGGGTGACGGAGAGGGTCAGTGTGGGGGTGGGGGGTTGGCGTGAGGGTGACTGTGGAGGTGGGAGTGGGGTGAGCATGAGTGTGAGGTTTAGGGTTAAGGTGAGGGCGAGAATGGGGGTGGGGGTGAGGCTGACGGTGAGGGGGGTCTGGGGTGGGGAGAGGGTAAGTGTGGGGGGGCGGGTTAGGGTGAGGGTGGGGGTGGGAGTGAGGGTGAGGGTGGGGGTGGTGGTGAGGGTGAGGGTGAGGCTTAGTGTATGGGTGGGGCTTTGGGGGTGGGGTGAGGGTTGGGGTGAGGGTGAGGGTGGGGGTTGGGGTGAGGGTGGGGGAGGGGGTGAGTGTGAGGGTGAGTGTGGGGCTTAGGGTGAGGGTGAGGTTGGGGGTGGAGGTGAGGGTCAGGGTGAGGGCTAGAGTGAGGGTGAGTGTGAGGTTGGTCTGGGGGTGGGGGTGAGGGTGATTGTGAAGATGTAGTTGGGGGAGGGGTGAGGGTGAGCATGTGTGTGGATGTTGGGGTGAGGGAGATGGTGAGGGTGGGGTTGGATGTGCGGGTGAGTGTGAGGGTGAGGGTCGGGGTGGGGGTTAGGGTGAGGGTAGGATGAAGGTGAGCTTGAGGGTGGGAGATAGGGTGAGGGTTAGGGTGGGGGTGGGGGTGTGGGTGGGGGTTAGGGTAATGGTGAGTGTTGGGGTGTGGCTTAGGTTGAGGGTAAGGGTTACGGTTGGGGTGGGAATGGGGTGGGTGGTGAGAGGGAGGGTACGGGTGGGGGTTGGGGGAGGTAGTGCGGATGAGGGTGGGGGTGGTTGTGAGGGTAGGGGTTGGGGTGAGGGTGGCGGTGGGGGTGTGGATTGTGGTACGGATGAGGGTGAGGGTGAGGGTGTGGGTGGTGGTGAGGGTGCGTGTTTAGGGTTAGGGTTAGGGTGAGGGTGACGGTGAGGGTCAGCGTGGGGGTGGGGGGTTGGGGTGAGGGCACGGTTTAGGGAGAGGGTGAGCGTGAGGGTGATGTTTAGGGTTAAGGTTGGGGTGAGAGTGGGGTGGGGGTGAAGCTGAGGGTAAGGCTGGCTGTGGGGTGTTGGTTAGGGTGAGGGTGAGGGTAAGTGTGGAGGTGGGGTGCGGCTTAGGGTGAGGGTGAAAGTGTGGGTGAGGGTGGAGGTGCGGGTAAGGGAGGGGGTGGGGGTGAGGTTGGTGGTGGGGATGAGGGTGAGCATGGGAGTGGGGGTAGGGGTGAGGGTGAGGATGAGGTTGGGGGAGGGGTGAGGGTGTCTGTGAGGGTGGGGGTTGGGGTTAGGGTGAGGGTGAGGGTGGGGGTGGGGGTGGGAGTGAGGGTGGGGGTGGTGGTGAGCGTGAGGGTGATGGTGGGGGTCGGGGTGAGGGTGGCGTTGGGGGTGCGGTTTGTGGTAAGTTTGAGAGTGAGGGTGGGGTTGGGAGTGAGGGTGAGGGTGAGGGTGGGGGTGGGGGTTAGGATGAGGGTCAGTGTGGGGGTGTGGGTTAGGGTGAGGGTAAGGGTTACAGTCGGGGTGGGGATGGGGTGGGTGGTGAGCGGGAGGGTGCGGGTGGTGGTTGGGGTTAGGGTGAGGGTGGGGGAGGGGGTGAGTGTGAGGGTGAGTGTGGGGCTTAGGGTGAGGGTGAGGTTGGGGGTGGAGGTGAGGGTCAGGGTGAGGGCTAGTGTGAGGGTGAGGGTGAGGTTGGGCTGGGGTTGGGGGTGAGGGTGATTGTGAAGATGTAGTTGGGGGAGGGGTGAGGGTGAGCATGTGTGTAAATGTTGGGGTGAGGGAAATGGTGAGGGTGGGGTAGGATGTGCGGGTGAGTGTGAGGGTGAGGTTGGGGGTGGGGGTTAGGGTGAGGGTAGGGTGAGGGTGAGCTTGAGGGTGGGAGATAGGGTGAGGGTTAGGGTGAGGGTGGGGGTGTGGGTGGGGGTTAGGGTAATGGTGAGTGTTGGGGTGTAGCTTAGGTTGAGGGTAAGGGTTACGGTTGGGGTGGGAATGGGGTGGGTGGTGAGAGGGAGGGTACGGGTGGGGGTTGGGGTAGGTAGTGCGGATGAGGGTGGGGGTGGTTGTGAGGGTAGGGGTTGGGGTGAGGGTGGCGGTGGGGGTGTGGGTTGGGGTAAGGATGGGGGTGAGTGTAAGGGTGAGTGTGTGTGTGGGGGTGAGGGAGGGGGGTTTAGGGTTAGGGTTAGGGTGAGGGTGACGGTGAAGGTCAGCGTGGGGGTGGGGGGTTGGGGTGAGGGCAAGGTTTAAGGTGAGGGTGAGCGTGAGGGTGAGGTTTAGGGTTAAGGTTGGGGTGAGAGTGGGGGTGGGGGTGAAGCTGAGGGTGAGGGTGGGTGTGGGGGTGGGGGAGAGGGTAAGGGTGGCTGTGGGGTGTTGGTTAGGGTGAGGGTAAGTGTGGAGGTGGGGTGAGGGTGAAAGTGTGGGTGAGGGTGGGGGTGCGCGTGAGGGAGGGGGTGGGGGTGAGTGTGAGGTTGGTGGTGGGGATGAGGGTGAGGGAGAGGGTGAGCATGGGAGTGAGGGTAGGGGTGAGGGTGAGGATGAGGTTGGGGGAGGGGTGAGGGTGACTGTGAGGGTGGGGGTTGGGGTTGGGGTGAGGGTGGGGGTGGGGGTGGGGGTGGGAGTGAGGTTGGGGGTGGTGGTGAGCGTGAGGGTGATGGTGGGGTTGGGGGTGAGGGTGGCGTTGGGGGTGTGGTTTGTGGTAAATTTGAGAGTGAGGGTGGGGGTGGGAGTGAGGGTGAGGGTGAGGGTGGGGTTGGGGGTTACGAGAGGGTGAGTGTGGGGGTGTGGGTTAGGGTGAGGGTCGGGGTGAGAGTGAGGATGATGGTGGGGTGGGGGTGAGGCTGGGGGTTGGGGTGAGGGTGGCGGTGTGGGTGGTGGTTGGGGTAAGGATGAGGGTGAGTGTGAGCATGATGCTGGGGTTGGCGTTGGGGTGAGGGTGAGGGCGTGTATGGGGGTGCCGATGAGGGTGAGTGTGGGGGTTGGGGTGAGGGAGAGGGTGAGGGTGGGGGTGAGGGTGAATGTTTAGGTTAGGGTGAGGGTGAGGGTGACTGTGAGGTTGAGGGTCAGCGTGTGGGTGGGGGGATGGGGTGAGGGCGACAGTTAGGGTGAGGGTGACGGTGAGGTTTAGGGTTAAAGTTAGAGTGAGAGTGTCCGTGGGGGTGAGTCTGAGGGTGAGGGTTGGGGTGGGTGTGGGGGAGAGGGTAAGGGTGGAGTTCGTGGTCGGGGTTAGGATGAGGGTGAAGGTGAGGGTAACAGTGGGGATGGGGTGGGGTTTAGGGTGACGGTGAAAGTGTGGGTGAGGGTGAGGGTGGCAGTGGGGATGTGGGTGAGGGAGAGGGTGAGGGCGGGGATGGGGGTAGGGGTGAGGGTGAGGTTGGGGGAGGGGTGAGGGGGAGGGTGGGCGTTGGGGTTAGGGTGAGGGTGGGGGTGGGGGTGGGAGTGAAGGTGACGGTGGGGGGTGGGGGTGATTGTGGCGGTGGGGGTGTGGTTGTGGTAAGGATGAGGGTGAGGGTGGAAGTGAGGGTGAGGTTGTGGGAGGGAGTGAGGGTGAGGGTGGGGGTGGGAGTGAGGGTGAGGGTGGGGGTGGGAGTGGTGAGAGGGTAAGGCTGAGGGTATGGGTGGGGGTTAGGGTGAGGGTGAGGTAAAGGTAGGGTTGGGTTTGGGGGTGTGGTTTAGGGTGAGGGTAGGGTAGGGTGAGGTTGGGGTTGGGAATTAGGGGGAGGGTTAGGGTTAGAGTGAGGGGCTGGTGGGGGTGGAGGTTAGGGTGAGGGTGAGGGTGGGGGTGTGGGTTAGGGTGAGGGTTAGGGTCGGGTCGGGGATGGGGTTGGGGTGGGGGTGAGCGGGAGGGTGGGGGTTGGGGTTGGGGTTGGGCTTAGGGTAAGGGTGAGGGTGGTGGTGGGGATGGGAGTGATGGTGGGGGTGAGGGTCAGGGTGAGGGTGGGGGTGGGGGTGAGGTTGGCGGTGGGGTGGGAATTGGTGTAAGATGAGGGTGAGGGTGGGGGGGGAGTGAGGGTGGGGGTGGGGATGTGGGGTGAGGGTTAGGGTCGGCATGGGGCTGGGGGTGGGGGTTTAGGTGAGGGTGAGGGTGGGAATGGGGTTGGGAGTGAGGGTGAGGTTGGGGTTTGAGGGTCAGTGTGGCAGTGTGCGTGGGGGTGGTGGTTGGGGTAAGGGTGAGGGTGGGGGTGGGAGTGGGGCTGAGGGAGTGGTTGAGGCTGAGGGTATGGGTGGGGGTTAGGGTTAGGGAGAGGGTTAAGGTGGGGTTGGGGGTGCGGGTGGGGGTTGAGTTGAGGGTGAGTGTGAGGTTGGGGGTGGCAGTGGAGGGTTTGGTTAGGGTGAGGGTGGGGGTGCGGCTTGGGGTTAGGGTGAGGGTGGGGTGTGGGTCAGGGTTGGGTTCGGGTGGCGGTGGGGGTTGGGGTGAGGGGTCGGGGTGGGTTTGGGTGTGGGGCTGGGGGTGAGGGAGAGGGTGGGGGTGGAGGTGAGTGTGAAGGTGAGGTTGGGAGTGGGGGTGGGGATGGTGGTGAATGTGGGGGTGGGGTGGGTGTTGGAGTGAGGGTGAGCGTGAGGGTGAGGTTTCGGGTTTAGGTTAGGGTGGGAGAGGGGGTGGGGGAGAGGGTAAGGGTGGGGTGGGGATGTGGGTTAGGGTTAGGGTGAGGTAAGTGTGGGGTTGGGGTGGGGGTTAGGGTGAGGGGAAAGTGAGGTTATGGCTGGGGGTGCGGGTGAGAGTGATGGTGAGTGTGAGGGTTATGGTCTTCTTGGGGTGGGGGTTGGGGTGAGGGTGAGGGTGAGGCTGGGGGTGGGGGTGAGGGTGGGGGTGGGGGTGAGGTTGAGGTTGGGGTGAGGGTGAGGGTGGCAGATGGCGTGGGGATGGGTGTGGGTTAACAGTGGGGATGGGTTGGTGGTGGTGGTGGTGGTGGGGGTGAGGCAGATGGTGAGGGTGAGGGTGGGGGTGCGGGTTAGGGTGAGGGTGAGGTTGGGGGTGGGGGTGGGGGTGAGGGGTGAGGGTGGGGCAGGGTGAGGGTGAGGGGGCTGGGGTAGGGTGAGGGGGAGGGTGGGTGGTGGGTGTGGGAGTGAGGGTGGGGGTGAGGGTGGTGGTTGGGGTGGGGGTTGTGGTAAGGATGAGGGGAGGGTGGGGGTGGGAGTGAGGTGAGGGTGGATGTGGGGGTGATGGAGCGGGGTGGTGAGGTGGAGATGTGGGTTAGGGTGAGGGTGAGTGTGGGGGTGTGGGTTAGGGTGAGGGTAAGGTTACGGTCGGGTGGGGATGGGGTTGGTGGTGAGTGGGAGGGTGCGGGTGGGGTTGGGGATAGGGTGAGGGTGGGGGGTGGGTGTGAGGATGAGGGTGAGGGTGGGGGTGAGGGTGAAGGTTGGGGTGAGGGTGGCGGTGGGGGTGGGGTAAGGATGAGGGTGAGGGTGAGGGTGGTGGTGGTGGTGGGGAGATGGTGAGGGTGTGGGTGGAGTGGGGATGAGGGTGAGTGTGGGGCTTGGGGTGGGGGCGAGGGATAGGGTGAGGGTGAGGGTAACACTGGGGGTGTTGGTTAGTGTCAGGGTGAAACTGTGGATGAGGGTGAGGGTGACTTGGAGTTGAGGGAGAGTGTTTAGGGTTAGGGTTAGGGTGAGGGTGAGGGTGAGGTTGACAGAGAGGGTCAGTGTGGGGTGGGGGGTTGGGGTGAGGGTGAAAGTGTGGTTGAGGGTGAGGGTGGGAGTGAGGAGAGTGTTGAGGGAAAGGGTGAGTGTGGGTGTGGGAGTGGGGAGCATGAGGGTGAGGTTTAGGGTTAAGGTTAGGGTGAGAATGGGGGTGGGGGGTGAGGCTGAGGGTGACGGTCGGGGTTGGGGTGGGGAGAGGGTAAGGGTGGGGGTGCGGGTTAGGGTGAGGGTAAGTGTGAGGGTGGGGTGGTGGTTAGGGTGCGGGTGAAAGTGTGGGTGAGGGTGAGGGTGCGGGTGAGGGTGCTGGTGAGGGTGAAGTTGGGGGTGAGGATGAGGGTGAGGGAAAGGGTGAGGGTGGGGGTGGAGTTGGGGGTAGGGGTGAGGGTGAGGATGAGGTTGGGGGAGGGGTCAGGGTGAGGTTGAGGGTGGGGTGAGGGTGGGAGTGGGAGTGGGAGTGGCGGTGGGGGGTAGGGTTAGGGTGAGGGTGGGGTGTGGGTCAGGGTTGGGTTCAGGTTGGGGTGGGGGTAGGGGTGAGGGTGGGGTGGGTTTGGGTGTGGGGCTGGGGGTGAGGGAGAGTGTGGGTTGGAGGTTAGGGTGAGGTTGAAGGTGAGGTTGGGAGTGCGGGTGGGGATGGTGGTGAAGGTGAGGGTGGGGGTGGGTGTTGGAGGGAGGGTGAGCGAGAGGTGAGGTTTCGGGTTAAGGTTAGGGTGAGAGTGGGGGTGGAGGTGAGGATGAGGGTGAGGGTGGGTTTTGGGTTGGGGGAGAGGGTAGGGCTGGGGTGGGGGTGTGGGGTAGGGTTTAGGGTGAGGGTGAGGGTAAGTGTGGGGTTGGGGGAGGGGTCAGGGGTGTGGTTGAGGATCGGGGTGAGGGTGGGGGCAGGGGTGGGGTGAGGGTGGGGGTGGTGGTGGGGTGAGGGTTAGGAGTGTGGGTGTGGTGGGGATGAGGGTGAGTGTGGGGTTTGGGGTGGGGGAGAGGGTAAGGGTGTGGGTTGGGGTGTGGGTTAGGGTGAGGGTGAGGGTGAGGGCTGGAGTTGAGGGTGAATGTTAGGGTTTAGGCTTAGGGTTAGGGTGAAGGTGAGGGTACGGAGAGGGTCAGTGTGGGGGTGGGGGTTGGGGTGAGGGTTAGTGTGGGGTTGGGAGTGGGGTGAGGATGAGTGTGAGGTTTAGTGTGAGGGTGGGGGTTGGGGTGGGGGAGAGGGTAAGGTGGGGGGGTGGGGTTAGGGTGAGGGTAAGTGTGGGGGTGGGTGGGGGTTAGGTGAGGGTGAAAGTGTGGGTGAGGGTGAGGGAGGGGTGAGGGTGAGGGTGAGGTTGGGGGTGGGGATGAGTGTGAGGGTGAGGGAAAGGGTGAGGGTGGGGGTAGGGGTGAGGGTGAGGTTGGTGGAGGGGTCAGGGTGAGGGTGAGGGTGGGGGTGAATGTGGGGTGAGGGTGGGGGTTGGGGTTATGGTGAGGGTAAGTGTGGGGGTGGGGTGGTTGTTAGGGTGAGGGTGAAAGTGGGGGTGAGGGTGGGGGTGAGGGTGAGGGGTGAGGTTGGGGGTGGGGATGAGGGTGAGGGAAAGGGTGGGGGTGGGGGTAGGGGTGAGTGTGACGTTGGCGGAGGGGTCCAGGGTGAGGGTGAGGGTGAGGGTGGGGGTGAGGGTGGGGGTTGGGTTAGGGTGAGGGTGAGGGTGGGGGTGTGCTTTGTGGTAAGGATGAGGGTGGGGTGGGAGTGAAGGTGAGGGTGGGCGTGGGGGGGAGGGAGAGGGAGACTGTGAGTGTGTGACGAACTAGGACTGTTGTTAATGTTTTCCCTGAGTACTGTGTGGGTGCCTCGGTTTCCCTATGCAGTGCTTGAGTGTATCTAGGTGGTGGGACAAGGGTGCATGATTGTTACAGAGCCCTAGGGCAGGGGCCTGGACACAGAGAAGGGCCAGCGCACTGTATCCTAGCAACTGATGGCCCCGGCAGGATCTGGGAGCAGCTGGAACGGTTGCCTGGCATCCCCAAGAGTCTGGTCCCCAACCGGATGGGGGTCTTCACGATCGGGTTCCCCAGCAGTGGATCAGAGACGAATGGGACTTGAGCTGAGTCGAAGAGAGCAAGAGGACTGTGAGAGACAGCGAGAGCCCGAGAGAGACCTACAGTAGAAGCAGCAGCAGCATGAACTGGTGATGGTCAATGGAGAGACATTCTTGGGGCGGCGAGACCCTGAGACAGAGAGAACTGTGGTCAGGCCCCGGGTGGTGCACCCCCACAAGATGCTGAGGGGCTGTGTGACCTGAGTGAGGGTCCCAGGGATGGACCTGTTCGCCCTACCTATGGCCCAGATCCCTGTACAGACCCAGGAGGGGTCGGGCTGGCTGGTGGTTGGGGTGCTCCAGGATATCAGCTGGGAGGTGCTGTTGGGGGGTGACTGTGTATCTTTGGGACCGGATCCAGGCCCTGACCCTGTAACGGCCCAGGATTTGAATTTGAACTCAGGGAACCAATTGGCTAAGAGGGAAATGGTCGCTGAAAATGCAAATGACCTGGCAGGCAGCGGGGAAGAGCTGCCAGGCACGGGATATCTGCCTGCCTGTAACCAGACCGCTAGGGCGGGGTGGGACAGAGAGATGCTCCCCACCTCCCTGCACACCGGGAGAGGCTGGCTCTGATGCTGTTACCAAAGCAGCGAGCTCGCTGCCTTGCCCCACAGGGACAGCCAGGCAGCGCTGAGCACGGGGGGAGCAGAGACCCCAGCTGAGTAGGAGGAACACACAAGCAGGGCAGGATGCTTGCCAACCAGGCTTGCCTGGTCCAGAGGAGCTGCCGGGAAGTGATTCCACGGCAGGGAGGGAGCCACCAGGGACAGGGCTCAGTGGGGCGGTGACCCCAGGCCCAGCCAGTGAGCTGCAGAGGGATCCCGCCTTGGAGAAGCTAAGGGAACTTGCTGGCCACAGCGCTGCAAACCCCCTTGGGGAAGGCTACAGGGACAGATCCCCTGTGGGAGAAGGAATCCCTGTGCCGGGAGTGGGCTTCCCAAGGGGAAGACATTATGGGGGGTGAGTGATTGCTGGAGCCAGGCTAAGTGGAAGAGATGCCTGTTTCCTGGACCTAGTGAGGTTTTTATATCTGTGTGAAGTTTGATTAGACATAGAACTGCGTGTTCTATTTTATTTTATTTAGTAATCCACTTTGTTCTGTCTGTCACTACTTGAAATCACTTAAATCCTATTTTCTGTACTTATTACAATCACTTTTCACTTATTAAGTTTCCTGGAGTACGAGCTGGTACCTGGGGAAGGCAAACAGTTGTGCATATCTTTCTATCTTTGAAATAGAAGGCGAACTATTTATGAGTTTACCCTGTATAAGCCTTATGCAGGGTAAAACGGATGTATTAAGGGTTTAGACCGCTTAGGGAGCTGGGCACCTGGTTGTCAAAGGTAAGAGCTCTTCCAGGAGCCTTACCGTGGTTAGTCGACTTGGCTCAGACCGGAGTCTGTGTTTGCAGCAGATCAGTGGAACCTGGCTCAAAACAGACAGGATTTGGGAGTCGCAAGCTGGAAAAGGCCTGGAGGCAGGCAGAGAAGTGGCCTTGGCACACCAGGTGGTAGCACCAAGCAGGTCTCCGTGACCCCAACCCGTCACAGGGGGGTCTCCCCCCCTTCGCATAGGCCTGCATTAACACAGCGCCCAGCCCTGTGTCTGAGGCTTCAGTGAACACTGTACAGGGCTTGGCCCTGTCTGGGTTTACTCGATTTATCGGCCCCTGGATTAGAGCCTCCTTCAGCGCACAGAGAGTCCTCTGGCACTGCTCGGTCCAGACCGCCTCGTCTGGCTTCCCCTTCTTACATAGCTTAGTGATGGGGGCAGCTAGGGAGCTACCCTGCCATCCTGCTAAAGGCCTGGACCTGTTTCTTGGTCTGGGGAACAGGCCAATCTCTGATCGCCTCCACCTTGGCCAGCCCTGGGCTGCTGAATGACTGGATCACCTCTAAAGCCAGCATGTCCTTGGCCTCTCTCTTCAGGTTCCGGGCTGTTTTCCCAGTTACTCTGACTGGGGGACACCTGAGGGGAGGATGGGCTCCCATCTCAGGGGAGAGATCCACCAGGGGGTCTTCCCCCCTTCTCCTCCCAATCATCCCTTACCGGTTCTAGGGGTCCCCTTGCTCTCCTCCCATACCACAGCTGGAAAGGGAAGCCTCCTGATGATTCCTGGGGCACTTCCCTGTGCCATCGGTGGGGCAGGTACTTGTCCCAGTCCTGTGGATGCTGATTTATACAAGTCCTCAGCATCAGCCTCACGGTCCCCTGAACTCTCTCCACCAGCCCGTTGGACTGAGGGTGATATGCAGAGGCCCAGGTGGGCCAGACCCCACCTTTCTCCCACACGCCCCGGAGCAGGGCTGACATGACCTTGGATCCCTGGTCTGTAAGGACCTTGCTGGTGACCCCCACTTTATCCATAGCCACCTCCTGGAAAGGTTCCTCTCTGATGGGCAGGGACCTCCAGGGATCTTCTTCCTTACCCCGGGCCCAGGTACAATAGCCGGTGATGATACTTCTGGGGCCCCACCGGCTGCCTCCTGATTCCCCACAGTCAGCTGGACGGATTCCCCCTTCCAGGAGGTCTGACCCCCAGCTTTCCCTTGTAACCTGATCCACAGGATAGGGGTCTGGCATCTTACATGCAGACTTTTCACCCTCCTCCTGGGCAAGATCCTCCTGACAAAAGGTGGGGCGGGCTCTCTGGGCCCCCCTCACCTTCCCTCCCTGGGCTTCCCTCTGGGCCAGAGACTCCCGTGTCCCCCTGAAGAGAAGGTGACCCTGGTGCAGCTGTGGGCTCACATGCTGCAAGCTGAGACAGACCCTTCAGTGGCATGCAAAATTCCCCCCTTGCTATGAGGTAGAACCATTCCCCTCCCCCAGGGAGATGATTACCGGACAGGAACTGGCCACAGCCATCCCTGCTGCCACAGCTGCAGTCCCTGTGACTTCACCCCTCACCCTGGGGTTTTCAGCACAAGGCTCCTGCTTGCTGCCACCCGACCCTGGAACAGACTCTGCCACAGTAAAGAAATCATTTCTCAGTAGAAACGGTGCAAAATTGTGTGATACTGTTGCCACCGTTAGCTCAGCCTGCAAATTTTCCGTTTGCATGTGTACTTTAGCCCAAAGGTGCAATGACTTTGTAGCCACCCACCAGTTCCAATTCCGCCACTTTACCTGGCAACCAATCCTTCTCTTGATCAGGTCCCTCCTAACTATAGAAATTTCAGCCCTGTATCTCTCAACCCAGTGATTAACTTCCCATTCAGTTTAACAGCATGCACATGCTCACTGCTTGGTGGGGTAGAAGTCAACTTCAGGAACCCTGTGTGGAAAGAGGCAGCAGCTTCAAGGGCCACTTGGATGCCTCTTTTCACTCAGCAGGGGACACTTATCTCTCAGGTGCTCGGTGGATTTACACTGATAGCACCTCCTGGGCTCCTCTGATTGTACAGGGAATTTGGGACGAGTACTAGGGGAATGGGGGAGGTGAGCGCCCAGCCTCCTTTTCCCAGGGGTAACACGGTGACTCTGTTTTTCCCCCAACCCTGTACCCCTCTGCCAGTGGGTTATGCTTAATTGCAGCTTACACCTGCTCATAAGAGTCTGCAAAACCCAGCTAATTCACCCACGGCTTTTACCTTTTTGTCCCACAAGTACTCTTTTACATCATCACTGCACATATTCAGGAATTGTTCCTGAGCAACCAAATCACACATTCCTTCAAAGCTTGTAATGTCTTTTCCCCTCACCCACTTATCTACCAGAACTGTCATTTCATTTGCATAAGCCACATTACTTAATCCATCTCCCCTCTTAAGACTCCTGAATTGAACCCTGTAGGTTTCAGGTGTAACCTGAAACTGTTTCAAACCAGTTCCTTAAATTTACCATAATTGGAGGCATCCCCAATAGGCATCTTATTGAATATGTCCAGAGCTCTGCCAGTCAATTTGGCTATCAAGGTGGTCATTTTTTGATCTTCAGGATCGCATGGAGGGAGCTCAGTCTCTCGAAGGTGATAAAATATTCGGCTATATCCTTGGATTCATCATACTGGGGGCATAGACGCTCCCATTTGGGATTTTTGGGGAAGTGGAGCCGGCCGCTGAAGGGTTTCGACTCTTCAACTCTGCAACAGCCAGTTCATGCTTCTGGGCCTCCATAGCTCTCTTGTGGGCCACCTCCTCCCTGATTCTTTCTGCTTCTGTTAGCTAAGCAAGGCCCTGTCATAAAATTAGCAAGGCCTCTATCATAAAAATGCTCCCTAATCTCTTAGCAATAAAATCTTCTGGCCTTGCTGTGGCCTTGCACAAAATCCGTTTATCTTACACAAATATCCTTGCATCGGCTTTTTCTGTCCCCCTGCTTAAATTGAGTAACTATAAGAAACCAGTTTGAGCAGGATAGCCTGGAATGACATTGTAGTGCCCTCTTTGTCTGTCTTCCTATATATGTTGGTGCTCATCGTGAATAAAGTTGTCACACTCCTCCACAGCGGCTAGCTGCGGAGGGCGTTGTGTGCCCTTTGAGCAAAGCTTCTAGGACTCAGTGTGTTTCTTACATGGCTTCTGACAGCTTGTGAGCTACAGTCCAGCTCCGCATCACCCGGTGTTGGGACGGTGAGTAAGGACAAGCTGATTTTTACCTAACAATTTGCGGGCTCGTCCGGGATCCTTCTGGTGCGGCTCCTCTGTCTGGCGGTTGGTTCACTCTTTCTCAGACTGGCAGGCGCCACGGGAGATTTCTCCCGGTCACTCTGAGATCGAGGGGTGGACTGCCGGACTGCAGGATAAGTGTCAGTTGGAAAGCTCCTGTCAGACGCCATGGGGCAAGGGATTAGTGTCCCTGTTGGGAGCCCCTTTGGGCATTATGAATAAGTTGGGATGAAGGAAAATTGCCGGTCCAAAAGGGAATGACTAAAAGGAAATTGTACACTCTGTGTGTGACAGCCTGGACTGGATATACTGCCGTATTGCCAATCCGGAGGAACGGTGGCCTATTTATGGTTCTTTTGAGCAGGCTGCCTTAAGGGAGTAAGGGGCCAACTCAAAGACAACCATCCATGACAGTTGGATTATTGGTATTGTTGGGATTTTGCAGAGGGACTGTGGAAATCTGTAAAGATAATGGTAGTCCGATCCTCTTCCAAGGAGGATATTCCCTCCCCCAAGTTATTTTAATGAAGAATGTAAGCCATGGCGTGTTTGAGATCGCCATTTGATTCCTTCCGCCCCTGCCCCGATGTATCCTTCCCTTGAGGGCGCTCCTCAGGGGTCGGAAGTGCTTTTGCCGGTCTCCCTTCGGAGTCTGACGAAACTGGATGGGAAGAAGGGGGGAGACTCCTCTCCGGACAGAATGATCACTCGTAGTGTGGCAGAGGGGCTACGACGACAAGATTGCAGAATAAAATCAAAGAATTGCAGAATAAAATTGAAGAAGCTCTGGAGCAAAGTAGTCCTAAGAGACCCCCCCCTCCAGATGCCTCTTCAGGTATTATGATCAGCCTTTTCGGGTACTGATGGTGTTTGCAGCTATTCTGTTATATATATATCTATATCTATATATAGATATATATATAGATATAGATATATATAGAATAGCAGTATACTGCCTATCTAATATTGTTGAAACAAAAGGATGGCTTGAATGGGATCTTAAGGAATGGAGAAGGCTGGCAGGAACTTTCGGTGATAAGCCTCAGAGGATTTTAGAATTAGTGGAATGATTGTTTACAAGTCATAATCCTACTTATGCAGATGTTTACCCAGTTGTTAGAAAGGGTTTTGACAGGACAGGAGAGAAGTAGATTGTGGACAGCAGAAAGAGAATGGGTTGATGTGGACCCCGGGAATGTTGTTTGGATGAATAGACGGACTGAGGGTCACAGGAATGGACAGAGGCTCTAAGAATCAGCTAAGAACAGACAGGGAAAGATTGTTGGGCAGGACTGAGAGACATGGCTCACCGCCGCCCACCTTACTCACACTCCCGGGGACTCTCAACGGGTACGCTATTGGGATTCATCCTGACCCCTGCGGGCCAACAGAGGGATCAGCCCGCATTCTGGCCATTCAGCGGTGCCCGTTACCTTCTACCAAGAAGCAGCTGCGGGGTTTCTCGGACTCATTGGCTTCTGCCGCCCATGGCTGCCACCCGTCCACAAACACCCTCACCGCTACACCCCTCACCTCTCCTCACCCCAACCCCAACCCCCCCACCCCCCATGCTCCA